>CM033720.1:58372558-58609065 GCA_019671005.1 Hibiscus mutabilis
TTTTTAGCATTTTGAAATTATAAAGCAGGTAGGAGAACAGATGGTCGATTACAAACAAACCAATCAAGTTTAAATTTTACATTTGGATAAGCACAGCATACTGAATATTTAGGAAAAAACAAAAACCTCTGCAAAACTTGAGGGAAATTTTAAATCATTAACTAATCATAATCAAGTTTTGATAATATATCATCAGATTTCTGGGAATATATTTTTAAAAGAACATCTAAAAATCACGGATTCTCGATAAACGGGACAATTAACATTTTTTTATCACATTTCTGACATTACCGTGAGGCTCGATCAAATCAAAAGGACATTGTAGTTTCATAAAGTTCCAAACATGAAAAATAAGAACTTATAGTTGTAGGTTTCCAGAGTATTCCTTTTTTCCCTCGTCTTCCTAAACTTTCTTAATAGTCAAACAGAGTAATAAAATTACCGTAATTATCCGCTAGGTGACCTGGAATTCCGTCGAAAACTGCAAATTCTCTGCCTAATTGATCAAACTTCACTCAAAACCCTATAAATTCACAGAAGAATGATTAAATCTTAAGAAAAAAAAAAAAAGAAGATGAAAATGGGAGAAATAGGCGATATAGAAAACGCTGTAAGTAAAAGTTGATATCAAAAGAAAATCTTAATTTACCTTGAAGCTATGGCGATCCGGAAGAAGATTGAAGATATCACTTTGGCGCGAAATTTTCATTTTAAATACTTGAGTGTGTGTATTTAAATAAGTTCGATAAATACGCTTTAGCTGGGGGACGAATTGACATAAATAAGATAAGACAATATGGACATGATGAGGGTATAACGGTAAAAGTATTAATTATTTTTAACCAATATTCATTAGTAGATAACTTTGTAATTGTGCCATGAAGGTCGATATCTTGAGATTTTTAAAAAGAAAATCTTAAGTTTTGATAATTATTTAAATAAGTGTTTAGATTCAAGTTAGTTATTATTAATTGTTTATTTTTGTTTTATGTTAAACTGTTTGTATTTGTAGTTTGAAATGGTTAATTTTTTTGTTACACATATAAATCTTTGAAAAATACTTTGATGTATAGGCCGTCTAAACTTTAGTTTATGTGTCTTTTAGTTTTAGATGTTAGGGTTTAAAGTTTAGTATTTTAGGTTGTAGGGTTTATAATTTAAGATTAGTGTTTAGAATTTAGGGTATATGGTTTAAAGTTTACATTTTAGTTTTTTAGAATTAGGGTTAAAAATTTAAGATTTAAATTTATGGTATAAATATGCAGGCTTATATAAAATTCATTTTACATTGTGTGTATCATAATTTTACCCTAATTCTTTTTAGTTTTACACTAGTTTTAAATTATTGGATAAGTGGTAAAAGTTTACAATCATGAATCATTTAATGGTTTAAAATAAATGTAAAATTTCTTAATTTGTATATTGCGTAAGTGGATCCAAACCTATATAAATATATTAATTTTTTAATATTCTTTTTTATTAGAACCACTTCTTGGGTTCATATTATATATTATATTGGTTTATGAGAAAAATTTCAATACACAGTCTATGTAAACTTTAGTTTACACAGACCTTTTAGTTTTAGGAATTAAGGGTTTAGTTTAGGGTTTAGAGTTTAGGAGTTTGGGTTGTAGGGTTTAGAATTTAATGTTAGTATTTAGAGTTTAAGGTTTAGAGTTTAAGTTTTGGGTTTAGTTTTTTAGGGTTTAGGTTTAATTTTAATTTATTGTAGAAATATATAGGCATGTGTAAAATACGGCATGTGTATCAAATTTAAACTCATTGGTTTATTTTAGTCGCATTTGATAGTGAAAACATCTTGAAAAATATATAAAAGGGGTAAATATAAATTAAATTTTAATATTTGTACATTTTTATTAAATATTATAGAAAAACTTTTTAGCGGACATGAAATATACAAGAAGGCAATATTTTTAAAATTTATTTGTAAAGTTAATTGGGTAAAATACATAAGTCACTACTAAATTTTACTCCCAAACTTATTTTAATTATTAAAGTTTCAAAACATTCAATTTACCTACTGGAGTTTAAATATTGAACAATTTTTGTCTCTTCCGTTAATTTTTTGATAATGTTTATTTATCAGCGAACAAAATAATTTTTTCGAGATCTAAATAATGAAAAACTTCATCGGCATAATAGAAGTACCATACTGAGAAACGAGTTTTGTCCAACGGCGAAGGAGGGAGATCAACGAGAGAGAAACAATAAGATTGTTGGTAAATTCGTAAATTTTGGAGCACTTTCTGACAAAATGGAAGTCGAATTCAGACTTAAGAGCCAAGACAAAATGATTGATAAAATTTGAGACTGAGCGATCACAATCTACGCTTGTTTGGGGTGTAAGAATAACAAAAAACGTTTAATGTCTAAATTTCAGTGAGTAAATTAAACATTTAAAACTTTAATGACCAAAATAGATTTAAGAATAAAAACTAATGATGATTTACATAATTTATCTAAATTAATATTAGTTACTTATATGTTAAAAAAAATAGTTACTTAAAATTGAATTAAGATCAAAAAGCAGAGTACCGGTGGGAACCGACAGAAGCAGAGAGAGGTGGCGTGATATGTCGAGGGAAAGATAGAATCAGGAATCTACAACGTGTGCAATTCTCAAATCACAGCTTCTTGCAAAATATCATCTTCCCCCGATCTACACTATAAATCCCAACAAAATCCAAAGTTTAATTAAAAAAAATACTGAGAATCAGCTGGCTTCACTTTTATGCTACCTTAAACCAGAAATAGACCCCTCTCCATTTCTAAAAACAAGAAAAAATTGGGATTTGTCTAAGGAAGAGAAAAACAGAGAGAGATGAGGATACAGTGCAACGTCTGCGAGGTGGCGGAGGCGAAGGTGCTGTGCTGCTCCGACGAGGCGGCGCTGTGTTTGGAGTGCGATGAGAAAGTCCATGCCGCTAACAAGTTGGCCAGCAAACATCAGCGTGTTGCCCTCTCTTCTTCTTCTTCTTCTCTTCTTCTTCTTCTTCTTCTTCGTCTCACATGCCTAAATGTGACATTTGCCAGGTACTTCAATTTCCCCCAGAAAATCCTTGTTTTGGCTTATAGCTGTTTTAAAGGTCTGGTTTTTAAGTGAAAGGTAAATTGGGATTTGGGTTTAATTTGGATTCCTTTAGTTGATTTAGCTTAATTATTAAGGAGAATCAGAATCCTCTTATAGTTTATGTTTTCAAGATCGTCACTTTGACCAAACTTTGAAGTTGGTTTCGTTAAGTTTATTTGTTTATTTGGAATTATGTTCTTGGGACTAATTTTACCTAGAATGATCGATTACTTTTTGATAAAAACAACAATTTTTTGACAGGAAACATCTGGGTTTTTCTTCTGTTTGCAAGATCGAGCTTTACTCTGCAGAAAATGCAATGTTGCTATACATACAGCAAATCCACATGTCACCAGAGATTTGTTCTTACTGGTGTAAAAGTTGGTCTTGAAACAACAGCTGACCCTGTTGGATCTTCTCCCAATGTTAAATCACCATGTAATGGAAAAGCATCGGAAACTAAATCCAATTCCACATCTAAAAACGGGGCTCCTATGGCATTTACGAGCGAATACGATGAGGTTCTTCCATCAACTGTTGGAGTTGAGAACAGTGTGGGGGTTCTACGCTCCTATGGCATTTACGAGCGAATACGATGAGGTTCTTCCATCAACTGTTGGAGTTGAGAACAGTGTGCTGACAAAAGTGTCGTATGGTGGGGGTTCTACTGCTGGAATCATTCAACCATGGCAAATGGATGATTTACTTGGGCTAACTGACTTTAATCAAAGCTTTGGTTACATGGATAATGAGTTATCTAAGGTATGCTTGTAGTCTCGGTTTCGGTACTATATTTAATGTTGTTCTCATGTAGAGTGGAGGCAATCCATGTTCTTCGTGTTATGTCTTTCTACGGGTCATTTGTGTTTACTTACGTCGTAGAAAGTCACTTTTGGTTGGCCTTACTCTCCCTCCCGCATGCACACCTGTGTCGGCACGAGCGAGTTAAAACATGAATGCACGAGTGCAGCTTACTTTAGCTGCGATGTCGGACCTTGCCAAAGTAATTTTAGTTGGTAGAGGGGCACCAATGAATATCTAAGTTTTAATCTAATGGTTAGACTGTCAACTATTTTACTCTGTTCTTCAATAGCAAAGTTAATTAGTTCCTACTTGACCCCTATTTTTATGGTTCTTAGCGATTTGGATCTTAAGATACGGAAGGACCATGCAACTTGATCAATGATTTACTATGAATTTTTGTACTTTGTATTTGCTACGCGATTAGGTTGCAGCATGAAGCATGATGTATTGATGTGAGAGAGGGGAGACTGGCTTGAGAAGTTGTTAGGATGCTTGCCATTCACAACATAGACACATTACTTTCTTGTTCCACATCCTTCCTCAGCCCCTTATAAACACTGAAAATTTAGCACCGATTGTGCAAGAAATCATTGAACTTGCTACTGTTTTAGAATTACATGTTTTTCGGCAGAACATTAAGAAGATAACTTAAAGTTGAAGGGGGAAAAGTACATTTTGTTGGCTCAGCTAGTTAATCGAGCTATTCACTGAGCTCTTGCGTTGCGTCTTCTATTACCCTAGTAGTGTTTTATATCATTTAAAAGGTCTGCCTAATGCAGCTAAGAGTTCTGGATTACCGTTGCTGTATTCTGACAGGCTGATAGTGGCAAGCGTGGAGACTCCGACAGCTCACCGATCTTGCGATCTGCTGAAGAAGATGTCTTTGATGACGAGTGCATGGGTCAGGTGCCGGATTCCTATTGGGCAGTGCCGCAAATGCCTTCACCTCCTACAGCCTCTGGGCTGCATTGGCCTAAAGATTCTCACAATCAATCCGATAGCATGGTATTCGTTCCCGATATATCCTGGTCTAGTGTGAAAAGCCCTTTCCACTCATCGCATATTGGCTCCATTCCAAAAAGGCGGCGGCGAGTTTAGAGTCTGATCCATCTTGTCAGACATGCTTTTAGTCTAAACTACTATGCTAGTCCCCGTCCTCCGAGTTTGGGATATGCCAGTCTCTTCCATGTCGATCCATCTAATTCTGCAGTAGCCATTTGGGTTTGTAAGGTGAAAAAAACCAACAAAGATAGTGTACTAGAAAAGGCATTGTTTATTGCAGTAGCCAGGTATTTGTTTTTATTAACAACCTATATTTCTTAATGATTCACAATGTAACATGATCAACTTAATCATATCTGTGAAACTGTGACTCTGTGTTCCAAAATTCAGAGTGCCGGTTTATTTCCGGCCGATACTCGGAATATTACTTATTTAGTTAGTAAATATTAAATAAATATTGTACTTGTGTTCGTGTCATACGACTGATACACAAAAAAGAAACGAGAGAGATGATTATGAAACATATACCTGCAAGTGTTTAAATTACGTAAATATAAAATAATCCGAAGAAATTAGAAAGAACAAAAACAAAGTAACTGTAACTTGATGAATACACCAAAGAAGAGGGGTTGGAAAACGAAAATCAAACAGTAATGGTTGGTCTTATAATAATTTTAGTCCCTATACTATACTAAAATTTCAGATAAGATCTATTGCTTTAATCACGTGGATTTTTATTAAAAGGTTCAGATTGGGATTTTTATTAACAGGTTCAGATTGATAATGTTATTAGTTATTGATAATTCTACAGTAAATTTCATGTATCGTAATATATTACTATTCATATGTATTACAATGTACCATTAATTGTTTTAATTAGTTTTGAAATTTTAAGGACCGAAAGTGTTATTATCCCCTTTTAGAATAATTTTAAAAAATAATTTTTATATTACTTTTTAGATTCTCTTTTATTTTTTAATTCAAAAAATAAATAAAAAGAATTAAATTTTTATTACTATAATAATTCTTGCATTCACTTTAATTTAAGGGCAAAGTTCACAAATATCACTAAATTTTGATCAATTATTCAATTGATAACCAAACTTTCAACTGCTTCAATGTTATCATTAAATTTTTAGTTTTGTTTTAATTTGGCCACTGACCCGTTAACAACCGTTAAAAGAGTGATGTGGCTGTTAAAATATTTTGTATAATAACACATTTAGTCCTCCACATTTACACATTCAAACAATTTAGTCATATTTCGAAAGAAATAATAAATTTAACCCTCTTTATTTCAATTAATTTGACCTTATTTTTAGTTAGAGATAATTTAATATTTTATTTTGATCCTTTAATTATAACTAATGTTCAAGCATGTGAGATTCGTTGGTTAAAAAAGAGTATAAACCTAATACATGCTGGCAATTTTTGGATAACAAAATCTATCCAAATCTCGTTTTATTTAATTGCATGATCGTGTTAACCTAACATACCTTTTTTATGCACAGAAGTTAGCTTGCTTGTTTGCTTAAACGAATTTTGGAACATGTCTTTATATAGTTGGTTTATACAGTCATCTTTTAATGGTAACGTCTAATAATTTTTCAAATCATAATATCGGTAAATTTTTTAAGCCTCGAAAAACTTTGTACCAATCTTTGTTGTCGCATTTGATTCAATCAGGCCTTACATGAAGGGTAATCACATATATGTATTGGTGTTTCTTTTTCCAATATCTCTAGCTATCTTTAATTGTTTTCTGTCTCATTGGAAATGTTAAGAAAGATTTATATTGTCCAAAAATTATCGGCATGTATTAGGTTTATAAATTAAAAGGTAGTATGGAGCTAATAGACGATGATACAAGAAGAACAAACTAATTAGGATGTGGGCTGCGAACATGACTTTGTAAGCAGGAAATTGTTGAAGACGATGATGATGGAAAAAAGGGATCAAAGGTTTTTTTTAGTATTTTTATAACAAATTTTAGTTTAATATATATATATATATATATATCTTTAGAATATAATTTCATGAGATGATTATGATCTATTCTTTATGAAAATTTAAAGGATGGATTAGGTATGGTTGGGATTGGGAGGGACAAGATAATATTAGTTATAATTGAGAGATCAAAATAAAATATTAAATTATCTCTAATTAAAAATAGTGTCAAATTAAAATAATGAGGGTTAAATTTATTATTTCTTTCAATTTAGGACTAAATTGTTTGAATGTATAAATGTGAATGACTAAATGTGTTATTATATAAAATATTTTAATAGCCACATCACCCTTTTAACTGTTGTTAACGGGTCAGTGGCTAAATTGAAATAAAACTAAAAGTTTAATGGTAATATTGAAGTAATTGAAAGTTTGGTTATCAAATTGAATAATTTATCAAAGTTTAGTGACCATTTGTGAACTTTACCCTTAAACTAAAGTGAATGTAGGAATTATTATAGAAATAAAAGTTTAATTATTTTTTGAATTGAAAAATAAAAAAATCTAAAAAAAATAGTATAAAAAATATTTATAAGATTTTATTCTAAAAGGGGATAATAATACTTTTAGTCCTTAGGATTTGAAAATTAATTAAAATAGTTAATGATAGATTGCGGTACATATAAATAGTGAAACATTGCGGTACATAAAATTTATTGTAGAATTATCTTATTAGTTACGTGGATTATTTTAGACGCTCTTAATTATCCCATCGACTTGTAAATTTAATAATGTTTGAACATAATTTGACTGGATTTTCATTTGGTTCTAACTATATAATCAAATAACGATAAGAAAATTCCATGCTATCACTTTAACGTCTTGCGTTAATGGTATATCGTTATAGAAAGACATTTAAATTAGAATCATAATATTAAAAAAATCAAAAATTTTAATTTAATTTGGTGTAGAAAACACAATTCGATTTAACTAAAATCATAACTTCATAAGCTCGATTCGACTCTGAAAAATTTCAAATAAAGTTTGAGCTGTAAAATGAGACTCAAATAACTCGAAAGTTTTAATAATTAGTGGACCAGTTTTCAAGTTTGAGTCGAGTCTTTTAACTCTATCTGATGTATGTATATCGCATATAAAAAACATGAAGAAATATATATATATATATATTGTATATGGTTATAGAAAGTTGTTTAAATTTGAACCAACTAGTACCATAACATTATAAATATTTACAATTAAATTTGAGCAGAAACTCAAATAATTCGACTCGACCTAAATTTCATAAATTCAACTCGAGAAAAAATTGAGTTAAAAATATGACCCGCCAACACGACTAACTTCAAATTTTTTGGCTCGACTCAATCAAATACCCACCTTCAATTGTGCCAAAAATTACCAACTTAGTGTAGTTGTATCAAGGATGGACCGAGGGGTGTTGGTCGTTGGGTGATCACACTCGTAAAAACTTTAAATTATCATATGTTTTTACTTAATATAAAAGTTTGTAATCGTAACATAATAATGACATGTTTGAATTCGATGTCCTTTGAAAAATGATTGTATAATAAAAATAAGTTATCTTTTAATACACGGTCCCTGTAAAAAAAATTTACACAATCTTTTTTAAAATTTAAAACATAAAACTCTAAACCCTAAACTATAACCCTAAATTCTAAATTCTAAATCCTACCACTTAAACCCCTAAACTCTAAACTAAACTCATAACCCCTAAATTTGACAAATACATGTACACTGGAGGGACTATATATCAAAGTTTTTCTCAATAAAAAATATCATTTTATTTTTAACGGTAAATTAAGAAATCAATAACAAAAAAAGATACCACAGATTCGTAAAATCACGTAATTCTCTACGAATGAGTCTCTGTTTAAAAAATAGAAAATTTAAATAACAACCATATCCCAAAATAGTGAATCCCTCCCTATAAATTCACCTTTCTTTCACAAATATTCATATCTCAAGCAAAAGCAAACAATAACAAGCAGAAGAAGGAAAAATGGCAAAACCTTCTGAAATCACCCTCCTTTTCTTCATCGTTTGTATTTCGTCCTCCTTCACCTTCTCCCATGGCGCTGCTAAACAAGCCAAGTTCACTGTCGTAGGCCGCGTTTATTGCGACACTTGCCGTGTCGAATTCGAGACCAAGCTCAGCGAACCAATAAGCGGTACATACAATCAAATTCACTACATTCTCTTTTTTTATATTTCAAACGCATGTAAAAAGCCGGTTTGACATTAGTGGCGAGTCTTTGGTATATTATAATTGGCAGGTGCAACCGTGAAACTGGAATGCAACAACCGAACCGATGACACCTCCACCTTTCAGAGCCCGGAAGTAACAACGAGCGCAACGGGAGAGTTCAGAATCGATGTGACTGGTGATTACGAGGATTCCGACTGCGACGTCGTCCTGAAGAAGAGTCCCAGACAGGATTGCAGTGAACCGACCGAGTCGTGGAGGAAAGCCAGGGTTGTCCTCACCACCAAAGACGGCGTCAGCGGCGACATTCGTCACGCCAACAACCTCGGGTTCAAGAGGAAGGAAGCTCTCCCTCAGTGCAAACAAGTTCTTACAGAGATGGGCTATTATGAACTCAAGGATGAACTTGGCAGCGAAGCCGCCCCTTGAACTCAACGCTAAGGGAAAAAAAAGTTGGAATTTGCCCATCTAATAAAAATATGCTGATTATTATAACTATGATTCTATTATACCTATCAAAATAATGTTATTTTCGATGTAGTATGTGATGATGTTACTTTTTTTTCATCTTTTAATAAAAATTTAAATAAAACAACTGAAAATCAATAACTGAGATTCGAATGCTTAATCTAAAATTTTCTTATATAACCTAAAATTTAGCAGAATTTTTATTTGAAATTTCGTTCAACAATTTTTTGAGCCTATTAGATTTTAATCATTTAAATGATAGCATTTTAATTTTTGAAATGAGTATAAAATTGTTTTAATATGAGTTCATAAATTTATAAATTATTTTATTAAATTTAGTAGTATTAATTATTTATTTGTTCATATTTTTATGCTGAATTATTTTTTTTGTTCATCCTTAAAATTAATTATTTAAAACATGTACTAAAATATTTTAGTGGGGGGAAAATTTCTTCTATCGGAAAGTCTATCATATCACTTTCAAACAATTAATTATTTTTAATTATCTTTAAAATAATATCTCAAATTGAATTTTAACACTAATAAGTAACATCAAAATAGGTAAACGTTTCTGAGCGTGAATAATAATGCCAGGGCACTCTTTTCCCCTATTGATCTTGAGGTTGGACCTTTCGATCCGAATCGAAGGGATTTTTTAATGAAGGTTCATATTTTTTTTAGAAAAAATATAACATCAAAATATTTCAATTTGGAGATTCGTAGAAGCTTTTTGAGTTTGAATAAATTTTTAAACTGTAGAATTAGTTTAGTGGGATGAGACGCTAAGTTCATTAGTGTCCCTACAATATCCGATCATATTTTTATATTTCTACAGTGATTTAAATATTTTTTATGCGTCTCAAGTATGTCATATTCAAGCCTCCTTAATCCATATTTATTTCTTTTTTCTCGCATTAACAACAAACTAAAACATATATTGTATTTTGTACTTTATATCATAAATGACCACTTGGTTTAGTGGCAAACTCATGCCACTTACACCCAAGGGAACTTGTGTTCGATTTGTAGTTAAGGCAAAATAGCTCTTTGTTTTATTTTCCTCATCCAATCAGGTAACACGTGTCACCACTTGATTGGATAAGGAAAATAAATTTCTTAAATAAAAATAAATAATTAAATTCCTCCAATAAGGTGATGATATGTGCCGGCACCTAATTGAGTAATTAACTTATTTAATTAAATTAAAATTAGGATCAAATTGATATAATAGGTAATTAACAGGGACCAAATGTATAATTATATAAATTTTCCTTTAACAGTCACGTCACCCATTTAACGACACTTAACAGAAATTAGTGTTCGAGTGACCAAAAGTTTACAACTCGAAAACGTAAGTGACCTTATCTGCTGAATTTGAAAATCGGTGACCAAAACTGTACTGGAAGAAAACATAAGTGACCATTCCAGTAGTTAACCCAACTTTAATACCAGATGGATACAAAATCAGAAACCCAATTTCCAAAAATTCCACTCAAATCCCATAATTCACACAAAATGATGTGATCCTTGTTAAGTGAGTTTCTGAAATTCACTAGTTGCCCGATCATGAACGCAATAAGTATTTTGTGGGATGCTGAAATGGTTTTAAAGGGGTGATTGTCTAAAGAAATGATGATGAAATTTATATGACTGCGGAAGCTAGTTTGGTGATATGATGAGAATGTAATAAGATGAATGGAAGATGATGGTGAAGGGATATGTGGATATTGAAGATGGTTAAAATAGATAGTAGCGAGGAAAGAACTGACACTATAGAGAATGCCGACCCGAATCCTATTGGATGCTTAGAGGAAGGAGAAAAGAATCAACACTATGAAAAAGTGAAGACCCATTTCCTATAATGTTCATAAACAAAAAGACCGTGACCCTTTAGTTAGAAAATTAGGAACCTTGGTATATGAAAATAAGGGAATGACGCCACAAGGAGAATTCCTTGATAAGTCAGAAAGTTCAATGAAGAACAAAAAGATTAAACTCTAAAAAATATGTTATATTCTCAAAGTTTTATGTCTTATAAATGAAACGCTAGGGATTATTTGTAGGAAAACAAAATAGAACCGAAAAGTCTAACAAAGAAACATGGCAATGATGGCAAGACATTAAGGCTTGTGTCCTTCTATCTCTTTTGGTAGCTGAATGGTTGTGTAGAATTTGTAGGATGAATGTGGACAACTCTAGGATGAATGTAGACATCTATTTGTTTTGAGCTCCTAAGCCTTTAAAGGTTGTCATTTATCTTCTTTAATAGCTGAATTAGATGCAACCCTTGGTTAACTTGAATAGTCATTGTATTCACTCATTGAAGAAGACGAATAGTCCATCTTGAATGGATTATTATGAAACCATTAATGCTATCTTGAATAATGAATATAACACTAATGAAAGTTTTCCATTCATGCACTAAGGATTGCTGCATTTACTTGAGTGGTGATTATTCCCGTATTGAATTTCTAGTCTGCATTGTCTTCAATAATCTAATCATATATTAAGCTCCCAATATCTGATTGAGGTAGCTCAAAGTGCGTTGGAAAGCTAAGAAATAGGGGGATAAGTTTGAAGAAGACTTCAGGACTCTAATCAACCTCGATCCAATTCATAAATGGTGAGCAAGTTGACTGAATGTACAAGACTCATTGAATTCCCTCCTTAAGTGTTGTTTTAATTCATGCCTTTACTCTCCCTTGATTGCTTGAATCCCAAAAGACTTCAGACAAGTGATCAATTCATCTTGGTGTCTATTGGAGTGCCGAATTTATTAAGCCTTTATGTATATGCTAAATTTGGCGAATAGATTGACAATAGCGTGCAGGCCTCATCCGTGAGTTGCTGAAAAAATCCTTGATGCGAATCGGATCGTATCATTCCCCCTTCTTGAAAGCGATTTGTCCCCAAATTGACTCTTGCTATGAACATGAACAACTTGGACTTTTGTAGGGCTGTAAATTTCTTAACTCGCCTTTTGAACCAAAACCAATCTCCTGGTTCAAAGATGGTTCTTTTGCGCTTTCGATGAACTCTACTTTCATGTTGTTTGACTGGTGCCGAACTGATTGTTTGGTAACTTCTAAAGTCATGGTTCGCAAGACACTAAAATTCTTTTTCTTTATTACCTCACACCTTTCTGTGTAGCTCATTCTCAAACTTATATGACCTTTCGACTTCTACAATCAAAATTGTATTAGTAGAAAAAGAAATAAAATGTTGAGAATTAAAAAGATCAAACATGTCAAGGTTTTGAAATGATGGGTGCTTGGTGAAAGAAAATTGTTTGCTAATGAATGTATCACATGACAAACATTCTTCAAAAGTTTTCAAACTTTCCTGAAAAGCCACTCTCAACTTTTTGAGTTCTTTAAAAGGTGGATGGTATGATATTCGTGCGGTGTTTATCATGCTCCCAAAATCCTTCCAAAATTGACTAAGAAACTTAGAATTCTAGTTTGGATCCAATTTGCCGAATAATTTATTCATTTCCCTGAAAAATAAATCAAAGTTAGTTCTTGGGAAAACTATCACAAAATTAAAAGAATTTTCAAACCACTGATGTCGAATGTTCTGAATGGGTGGAATTTTTTTGTTGGAGGTCCTCGATGAGTAGCAACTCTCTTTGAATGCTTTGTAAAAACATATTCTCGGAATCCTGCAAATTAGACAAAATAAGAGTAGACAAATTGTTATTAAGATCGTTAGCCCAAAATAATTTTGTTGCCTCTCTTTGTTCTATAAATTCAATCTCTTCTCCAAGATCACTCTTTTCTTGCCTCTCATACTTATTCTCTTGAAATTGCTCTTCTTTTTCAACCTCAATTTCTTTTGATTGTTCTTTTTCATATTCAATGACAATTTTTTTTCACAAAAATCTCTTTTGTTTCACATACCTTTTTTTCTTCACTCTCAATTTTTTTTCTTTTTCAATCTCACTCGCTTTTTCCTTTTTCAGAATTTTCATCTTTTTTATTGGCTTCTTGTTCTTTCTCAAAAATTTCATAGCTTTCTTTCAAGTGATTCCAATCTTCCTAGACTTTGCGTTGAAGAGAGTGGTACTAAGATAATTTTCCTCCCTTCATGGACGAAGGAATATCGGTTGGTGAAGTAATCGTGTAATATCCGGCTATCGAATTGCCATGGTCGTTCCAACAGTAGATGACTGGTATGCATGGGTACTATGTCACAAAGAACTTTATCTTTGTACCTTCCAATGAAAAATGGGATGACAACTTGTTCGTTGATATCGATCTCGTCATCATCATTGAGCCACTGAATCTTGTAGGGTTGTGGATGTCTAGTGGTGGCTAGACTGAGTTTTTCTATCATTAAAGTGCTAGCAATATTAGTGCAACTTCCACCATCTATAACAACATATGTACCTTGCCTTGGACATGGCAACGTGTCTGAAAGATGTTTGAACGTTGTTGTTCATTTGGCACATCTTGGATGCTCAAACTTGGCTCAATATCAAGTATTTGATTCTTTGTGAATATTTGAGACATGATGAATATTAGTAACAAAAGAATAAAAAAAATCCTCACTTACAAAAAAAATCACTTTTTTCACTAAAAAAAAACACTCAACAAAAATTCTCACTAAGTCACTTAGAAAGAAAATTCACTCTACTCGTGTTTGCACACATGGCCTGGCTTTTATCCCCTTGATGTTCACTCTTTTGCCTTTTACCCTCGTTCTCTCCCTAAGCTCTTAAAGGAACTAGGTTGACTTGATCAAATATTTTTCCTTGTGGAATCGGCTTAAAATAAAGTTGGGTATGATAGTAGATGTAGGGTAATATGGTAGGCTAAAAAATGAATGAAAATCGTAAACAAATTGAAGAATGGCGTAAATGGTGGTGAACACAAATGATGCTCAGAATCGGGAATCAAAACAAATAATCCATCTTTCTGTGTTTTATTTGTGATGCCAGACTTTTTTTTTCACTTTTCTTTCGTTTTTTTTGAACTTTTTTGAGTCTTTCTTTCTTTCCTTTTCGATTTTTTAAAATTTTTTTGTTCTTTTTTAACTTTTCTTTTCACTACTGATAAAGAAAAAAATCGATACCTACTTGGTTCGCAAAGCTCTGATGCCAAATGATGTGATCCTGGTTAAGTGAGTTTCTGAAATTCACTAGTTGCCCGATCGTGAACGCAATAAGTATTTTGTGAGATGCTGAAATGGTTTTGAAGGGGTGATTGTCTAAAAAAAATGATGATGAAATTTATATGATTGCGGAAGCTAGTTTGGTGATATGATGCGAATGTAATAAGATGAATGGAAGATGATGGTGAAGTGATATGTGGATATTGAAGATGGTTAAAATAGATAGTAATGAGGAAAGAACAGACACTATAGAGAATGCCGACTCGAATCTTATTGGATGCTTAGAGGAACGAGTAAGGAACCGACACTACGAAAAAGTGAAGACCCATTTCCTATAATGTTCATAAACAAAAAGACCACGACCCTCTAGTTAAAAAAAACTAGGAACCTTGGTATATGAAAATAAGGGAATGACGCCACAAGGAGAATTTTTTGATAAGTCAAAAAGTTCAATGAAGAACAAAGAGATTAAACTCTCACAAATATGTTATATTCTCAAAGTTGAATATCTTATAAATAAAATGCTAGGGACTATTTATAGGAAAACAAAATAAAAACCGAAAAGTCCAACAAAGAAACATGGCAATGATGGCAAGACATTAAGGCTTGTGTCCATCCGTATCCATTGGTAGTTGAATGGTTGTGTAGAATTTGTAGGATGAATGTGGACAACTCTAGGATGAATGTAGACATCCATTTGTCTACAAAGAAGAGACCTTTGAGCTCCTAAGCCTTTAAAGGTTATTCATCTTCTTTAATGGCTGAATTAGATGCAACCATTGGTTAACTTGAATAGTCATTGTATTCACTCCTTGAAGAAGATGAATAGTCCATCTTGAATGGATTATTATGAAACCTTTGAATGCTATCTTTAATGATGATTATGACACCAATGAAAGCTGTCCATTCATGAATTAAGGACCGATGCA
Source organism: Hibiscus mutabilis (assembly GCA_019671005.1). Classification (NCBI taxonomy): domain Eukaryota; kingdom Viridiplantae; phylum Streptophyta; class Magnoliopsida; order Malvales; family Malvaceae; genus Hibiscus; species Hibiscus mutabilis. Next base: position 58,388,154 of record CM033720.1, read on the forward strand.
TTTACTTGAGTGGTGATTATCCGTATTGAATTTTCAGTCTACACTTTTTTCAATAATCTGGTCATATTAAGCTCCCGATATCGGATTGAGGTGGCTCAAAGTGCGTTGGAAAGCTAAAAATAGGGGAATAAGTTTGAAGAATACTTCAAGACTCAAATCGGCCTCGATCCAATTCAAAAATGGCAAGCAAGTTGACTGAATGTACAAGACTCCTTGAATTTCCTCCTTAAGTGTTGTTTTAATTCATGCTTTTACTCTCCCTTGATTGCTTGAATCCCAAAAGACTTCAGACAAGTAATTAATCCATCTTGGTGTCTATTAGAGTGTCAAATTTATTCAGCCTTAATGCATATGTTAAATTTGGCGGACAAATTAACAATGGAGTGTAGGCCTCATCCGCGAGCTGCTGGAAAAATCCTTGATGCGAATCGGATCGCATCACAAAATCTCATACCATGTTTTTAGTAACTCGCTATAACGAAGTAAGAAGCAACGAGAGGAACCCAGGGTTACGGAAAGCAGTACAAATTCCGGAGAGAGCGGCCCACCACTAAAAGTGGGGAACTGACGATGAAGATCACGAGGTTACGGAGGAATGCGGATTGCCACGTGGGAGGCGACAATTGGATGATTTCCATGGCTCTTCATAGTACGCTGTGGACTGGCACGGCGTTGGTTCTGTGAAGGAATTGCATTTTGGGGGTTTGGGATTGGGATTTACAGGGTTAGGGTTGAGAAGGATTGGGGATTTTTGACCCATCTGGACCGGACAGACCGGTTGAAATGAAAAACCATAATCCAATTGATTTAACTAGTGAAAATGATTAATATTAGATTAAATTATCGTGAACCAATGAAAAATCGAGAATGGAAACAAAACTAACACTTAAAAAATAGTTTAAATCGATTTTAAGATACTTATTTATGATTTTAACTCTTATTTATTCTCTAAATTGATACATTAATAGAAAGAAAAAGAATATAATTCTACAATCATGAGCTAAGTTCCTCTATTTGTAAGAATTGCATACAAAATTTCATTCCATGTATCAGGAACACCACCTAGGCACCAATGGCTACAATCATTTCCCATAATACCAGTATACATTGATGGGTGGCCATCTTTCATCAGTTGTGATAGTCTCGTTATGTCGAGCAAAACAACCGGCTTCGACATGTTCTTCAACACTTCATTCACAACCGTCACCGCTGACGGCGGACCACCTTTGTATGTCGAGACAGTAGCCGGTTTGATCTGACCTCTGCAAGTTAACGATTTGGTTCCATTCCATTCCTTGCCACTATCAATTGAGCATCACAAATACCAAATTGTATGAGACAAAGTTTATAATTGATCATTTCGAACCGCTCACTCAAATTAGGAATTTTTAACGTTTAAAATGTTTAGCTTATATTTTTATGTAGACTTCAGATCGAATGATTATGTGATATAAATCGAATAAGGGAAGGGAAGAGGTAAGCTTACTTGAAATGAGTTGGAGAAATGCCTTGGAAAAATACTTGGGTAGTTGTAGGGTTAACATTGGAATCCACCCATTTTGCCCATGTGGTTAGCCCCTCCCTATATGCAACCATACGATCCATATCTTTCATCACATTCCCTCTTGATTCAACGAAATTCCACCTAATATCCAAATGATCTTCAAGTTTATATATCCATTAAAGTATTAAAAAAATGTGGGTTTTACAAATTCAACTTAGGGTCGTCTCAGAGAGGAGCAACATGAGCTTTAGCTCAGACCTCTATATTTTCATAGCTTTAGTAATTTTTCAAGTGATAATCTTGTAGGCTGATTGTCTTTTATTGTTTTAAAAGTATTTAAGATGTTTTCTAAACAAAACAATGAAAACAGCCGGTGCCTCATAAATGTTCAAGATTACTCTGTTTGAACTCAACCCAATTTGATTCGAATGAAAATTACGAGACTAAATAAATGGTCCTATTTGGAATGCAATTATAAAAATTGGTTTCTTACGGTTGTTTTCTTCCTTGTGTAGCCACCAATGCCAAGTGTTGAAGATAAGAAAGTCATATCCTTTCCACGATTCGCCATTTCCAATGGAATCAAGCTTCAAAACGGTGCCCTATCTTCTCTTCCACAACATCAACAAGAAACGCATTACGTGATAGCATCAATGAAACTTCATACTCCTGCAATTTTTTTGTGCTCTATGTCTCAATCCATATAATAAAATAAAAGGCGACATTTGATAAGTTTAAGATTCGAATCCGGAAATAACAATAGCAACTAGATTTAGCAACTCACCGGCAAATAAAAGGTAGAAAGCTGTCCTTCTCTATGAATAGTGTAGTTTGATTGTGGCAAAGAAGAATGCAGCATGCACGTAAGAGACTGCCATTGATTCAAGCTCAGTGAGTCTCCGATGAACATCATCTTCTTCCCTTTCAACTTTCTCAAGAATTCCTCGGCATCGAATCTGCACCCAAAATTGAGTAATAATGAAAGGGTTGAACTACCTTTGCGTAGGTGAGGGCGGGTGATGATCATGATTCGTGTGTGCGATATTCGCTTGGATCGTTGAATGTACAGTATGAGTAGTCGTTTTATTGTTGTTTTTCAGGGTTTTTTTTTCTGAATTTTATCTACGGTCTCGGTGGGTCTTTTCATTAATAAAAATATTTTCTTCGCAAAAAAACAAATCAACAGAACTAGACCTAAAATTCAACTAATCAAGAATAGGGTAACCTAACAAACTGCATTCATGAAGAAGATGAAGTTAGTTTACCTTGGCAGTAGACAATCAGTTGGCTTCCATCTGTATTTGAGATAGAGTTGATCCGGTCGGCCGTTGGCTTGGCAATCGAATTCTTTCTCGATGAACGGACAATCCGAGGTGTTGTAAAGAGGGTAGGTTTGGTCGAAAACCCAACTCCCTTGGAAATAATCACAGCCGCCGGCTGGTTGTGGTTCACTTAGCTGGACCTGGTGAATGCACAAGATCAGAATCCAAGACAAGATGATCCAACAAAACCTGCGGAACCCACTTCCCATTGTAGGAGACATGAAGAGAAATTATATGTAAGAAGTTGCTTTGTTAGGAACAAAGTTGTGGCAATTCCATCAAGAGTTTAAAAGGGTTTGTACATTATATACATTTATGAATCATAATTTGTAAGGAAAGTTTTTCTTTTTCTTTCATTATAGGTCAAATTGGGATCACTTTAGACCAAAGATACCTTTATTTTCTTTGAATGGCCACCTTGAATAGTGACATAATGACATATGATATGTTTGGGATTCGAATTTCAACATGATTTTTTCTCGTACTTTTAAGGATGAATTTTGAGGAATTGATTTAACATTCAAAGAATATATCTAGACTTAAACCAAAATTTTATATTATTTGTTTATTTTTAAGAAAATTCAACATTCTGATTTGACACTCATAAATATAACTATAGTTATATTTCAATTATTTTCTTTTTATTTTTTGAAGTTACAAGTATAAAAATACACATCCAAATAACTAATATCAGAATTAACAATTACACAACGTTATTGAATTGACAATAAGAATATATCTAGACTTAAATCAAAATAAATCTAAATAAGACCCACACATGATACGACTTAAACCATAAGAGATCTAGATTGAAGACCCCCATATGATATTTAACCATATAAAACTATAAACCTAAAATACAAAAAGTTTATTTTAAAATTTTGGGAGGATTATTTTACTCAATTTAACTAATCACATCAGAACATATACTACTATATAATCACACCATAACGTTAAAAAACTAATTTTGCAACATTAGAATCAAACATGTGAAATGTTCACGCTACCTATACTATGGCCTCCATTGCACCAAACAAAGATAGGTGTTTTGGAAAACGTAAAGGCCAATTAAAATTGCAATCATTTGTGTATAGTTAGATACTATCCTTCTAAGAAAAGCTTCCTTTTGCATGTCCTTGTGTTGTTGACAGGAATATATCAAAGTCTATACTTTTTTTTTCCTTTCAATACGATTCTAAAGTAAAGAATCTTGCTATAAATTGTCGGCAGGGAATTTAAATAACTTCGTTACTCAATGATTTTTAAATTTATTTGGAAGTATTGAATATGAGAATTTTAGATACAATACGAATATAATACATTTAATAAGTATAAAAATAATGTATTAAAAGCTTAATTATATATAATGTATAGTTTGTATCTTTAGTTACCAGAATATTTGATAATATATATTATCATTGCCTAATTAGTAATAAAATATTGCAATTATGGCATATAGCTAGGTTGGTGGACAACTTTTTTGCATATTAATTGACTTAAAAGTTCAGCCTAATAGGATGGAATAATCTATTTCCAAAGCAATCGAATATTGAATTATAGACGACAGAAAAGATGAAGGCATCAGCTGAAAAAGAAAAGGATCAAAGGCATGAGCTAAAGGTATTGTAGTTATTCCACTTTTTATATTCATAAAGTCTTGGAGTTATTGCACTTTTTAAAAGTAACCTTTAATTTTTATTCCTATATTTCCAAATAATAATTTTTTATATAAATAAAGGATAATAGCTTGATGTAAATACATAAATTTATTTACATGAATGTAAATTAAAGATCAAAGTCTATTCACATGCGAGTGAAAAAAAATTATGTATAAAAGAATATATATATATATATATATAATATAAATGTAGATGGCTTAGTAAATGACATTGTCTGTTTTTTGTCAAACGGTTGGTATCCATGCTTTATCATAACTATTGTTATTTTTTTTCTCATCTTCTAGTTTTTCTTTTCTATTTTTTTTTGTATATTTGAGATTTTGCGTTAGTTAATTTTAATAAGTCTTCTCCTTTTCCTAAAAATGGTAGGTTTTTTCTACTCTTGTAGTACAGTTGTTTATTTTTATTTTTTATGGGTAGATTTGACGTTGCCTCTCTAATTGACATTTATTTGGTTATCTCGTTGATTTATCCTTGTTTTAAACTCTCATACGGGTTCTTATAAAAGGCATTTGCAATCACAAAAAATAGGTCACAAATGAGATGTGATAAAGTCAGTTTATGAATGTATTGTCATTGTTATATGCATTTTTATGTTAGATTTGATAATGTTTTCATTCACCGTCAAAATTGGTGTTTATTTGTATCTATCATTTTTCAAGTTGTATGATTGAGTTTTCAACTCTTGTCTTCTATAGTCCTATTTTACTTTTAGTGGCTAGTTTGTGCACTCTAATGAAAATAATCGATTAACGTGATCAGTCAACTCTAATTTTTGCAAATTGTTTTTGTAATTCGGTTATATTTCTCTTTTATTCAATAAAATTAACGGCTATTATTAGTTAAAAAAGAACACATTTATAAAATTTACTCATCAGATGATTATTGGTAAAATGATAAATGATTTGAATACAAATCCACTGATCTTATGTTCAGGCCTTAAATAATAATAATAATAATAATAATAATAATAATTATTATTATTATTATTATTATTATTATTATTATTATTATTATTTTCCAACTATAGTAAACATAATTGTAAATAGCAAATACAAATGTCAAAAGTGAACACTAACCAACAAAAATCGATCATTCTATATAACATTATTACCCTTTCCTATTTTCACTGAAAATTATTAGCTAATATGAACAAATTATCCATGTACTCCAAAAACAAGGCTGTAAAGAATTGCGTTCCAAGTATCTGGACTCCGGCTAAACACCAATGGCTGCAGTCGATCCCACCCGGCCCTCCGATCCCATACAACGACGGATGCCCGTCTTGGCGCAGCAATGACAGCACTGTTATATCGAGCAACGTGACACCCTTTTTCACCGTGCTCAACACCTTCTTCAGCACAGCTAAAGCCGGTGGGGCACCTCCGGGATAGCTTGAGCCTAGCAATGGCCGCGTCTGCCCTAAACAGCTCGTTTCCTTCGGTTCGTTCCATGAAGATGCACTGAAATAATGGATTTAAAAAAATGAAATTCAATTCGAGTTTGAGAGTTTCGATGTCGAAGACTATGGAGATTGTGTTTTGGTAGGGTTACTTGTAATGCGATGGAGAGATTCCCTGGAAGAAGACCCGAGATTTTGAAGGATTAATGTTGGCATTCACCCATGTAGCCCATGTTCTGAGTGCGGTTTCGAAAGCAAGCGTACGGTCCATGTCTTTCTTAATTACGCCTCCTACTTCAATAAAATCCCATCTGGAATTTTTTTAATTAAAAAAATTAATTCATAAACTGCACATTTTCCCCATAAATTTCTGGGGTTAATTTAATCAAATGTCCTTAAACTATAGATAAAAATTAAAATGAATTCCTAAACTTCAAATTCTAGTTATAATCTAAAATTAGTGTATCGTTCTAATATGGTGCTTCAATTAGTCAAAGTGAATACTTTTGCCTTAAATTCTCCTTTAAATGTTAAAAAAAATTTATTAATTCATATGTATTAAAGAAATAAATATATCAAATCAATGTTGACATTTAATATCAAAGTTGATTGTAGTCCCGAATGACTTAATTTAGGATTCAATTGAAATGTATTGAACTTTAATAGTCAATTTAGAATTCGATCTATAATTTAGGGATATCTGATAGAATTAACCCAATACATTTCATTCCAAGTTCACATTGGCGTCAAATTTTGTTTAAATCCATTCATATTCGTAAATAGCTAAAAGAGGTGAAGGGGAATTTTGCTTCTACTGAGTCTTGAAGTTACATCTTAGGGGAAAGGGGATAGTGTCAATTGAGAGCTTTAACCAACTGTTCTAGAGATTGTTGACCATTTATATTATTTTTAGTTTATTTTCAAAACATTATGTTATTAATAATTTAATATTGAATAATTCATTTTTATTTTATTAAATTTATAAACACAAACAGTTTATAGTTATATTATGATATATATTTATAAATAACTCTTCTTATTTAGACTATAAATTTAAAAAAAAAATCTGTAACCTAAATTCTAAATTTAAATTGCAAATACAAAATTTTAAACCCTAAAATCAAAACTTTTAAACTCGGCCGTATTTAAAACAAGCCAAATTTTTTTTGTTCATGTCCAATTTGCGAGCCCATTTTTTTTGTCCAAAACCTTCTAAATATTGATCATTTATTTCAATTTATATAGATAACTCGACCCTTGAATAAATTTAGTTCGCAAACTAATATATTCAATAAGTTTTTATTATCGGAGAAGGAACTACATGGTGGGTAGGAGGGACCCTAGCCCCACCTCACATTTTTGGGTTCAATTCCATCCCAGGTCCTTGATAAGTTTAAAGCTAGGCAAACTAAACCCTGGTCCTTCAAAAAAATTTGGTGCAGTTGTTTCTTTGGTCCTAATAGTTCTGAAATTAGACGAATTAAACATTGACCCCATGTTTTAGTAGAAATGCTTATTAATTGCTTATCGATTTTGAAATTAGACAAAATAGGTCTTGTCCTTTTTTATTTTGAATGTTTCTTACATCTTTGCAAATTTCGATATTAGACCGATTCCTAACACCATATTCTATTACTATTTATATACCCCAAAATGCTGTCTTCTTATTTTTTTTAAAACATGCTGTCTTCTACAGTGTACTGAATAAAAATTTTATGTCCATATTCGGTGCCCCTTTCTATGGCCCAATAGAAAAAAAATTAAATTCTGAGCCCTAACCCTAAATTTTAAATCTTAAAAAATATACCTTACCCTAATTCCTTAAAGCATAATTATAAATTCTAACCCTAAACCTTAATTCTAAACTTAATTTTTTTAATATGAGAGCATAAATACATACACAAAAAGATATAGTATTTCTACTCTAATGTACTTGTGTCCCATCTAAAATCACCAAATATAGTATGAAAGTATATTACGAAAACATACGGTTGAGTGGGTCTACGACGGTTCCACCAATGCCAAGTGTTGAAGATAAGCAAATCCATTCCTTTCCATTGCCGGCCTCCTTCAATGGAGTCAAGTTTGAGTACCCTCCCATTCTTCTTCTTAACATCTACCAGAAACAAACTTCGATCAAGCATCACCTTCACTCCATAACCCTGCAACCAAGTGATTCCTCACAAATCAACATTTGCATAAATATATGATCGACATTACCGACCTGGAATTCGAGTGTGGAGACATCGGCAACTCTAGTAATGTTGAATTTGACACTAGGAAGTGCAGAGTGAAGCATGCATGTCAAGGACTGCCATTGATTCAGACTTAAAGAATCCCCCACGAACATTATGCTCTTCCCTCTCAACTTTTTCATGAAGTTCAATGCATCAAATCTACAACATAACGAAAACAAATTTCTATATTCGGTCCCGACTCCGTCCGTGATCCAGCCACAGGCTAATTTGCTTGTTCGTGGTGTGTGTGCGACTGTGCGTGTGGCAGTGTACCTTGTGATGGAGCACCGAGCTGGCTGCCAACGGTATCGAGCATAAAGCAGATCCCGGCGTCCATTTTTCTGGCAACTGAACTCTCTTTGGATGAAAGGGCAAGCCGAGCATAGTAGAGAGGGTAAGATGGATCATAAACCCATCTTCCCGTGAACAAATCACACCCATTTGAAGAACTCGCATTTTCCAGCTGATTGCAGCAGCAGAAAGGAACCAAAACCATGAAATAATATGAAGAAATGAGGACAATGGAATCAAACCAATGTCCCATTTTGGCCTCTTAACCAACCTCTCTAAACTGGGAGATGCTATTTTGGTTATTGCAATGACTATCAGCTGCCGATACTGATAAAATATGCATTAAAAAGTGATGATTTATATATATATAGCTTTGGGATAAAAGAAAAGATTGCTTACGTTGAGATTCAAACTACAGATTTTTCGGATATAATCTTTTAAAGGTGGTTACATGAATCAAATGAGTTATACTCTGAATTCTTGTAGAATTGTGTGTTTCGGATTTGATTTGATTTATTTATGTTAGATTTTAATAAATTTATGTGTTTATTTAATATATTCGGACTATCCATATTGCATATGTAACATAATCCTAACTGAGAACAGTTTTATCAGATATCTTCTGCTACATTTTCTCATGTTTGAGGAGTGGACATGATTAAAAACAGAATGTTTTTGACTCTAAATTACACACATATTTGCACATTGGTTCTTGAGTATACATATTTGTAAGAGAAGAGCTATAAATACGGAATTCGAAATTCGAAACTATTCGATGACACCTTTTGGATGTAGTTGTTTCTAATTTGTCTAATCTCTACTCTGCCAATACCCAGATGTTAAACTATCTGGGCAGAGATCAGCAGCAGATGTAGAACCAGTCCATGCTCCATCAGCTAACATGCTTTTCGTTTGGCTAATATCGGTATCGTCTTCTTCGAGTTTCCCATAAAAAAATTTCATAGCTTCAGCATTCATTCGACGAATCGAAGAAACGCTCGAGTCTATAAAGAATTCCTCTACTGAAGCCTTGCCTTCAAGCATGCTCACCACGGAAGACATCGGAGGCCTAGCCGAAGCAGTGGGATTAGTGCACAATAGAGCAACATTGATCATTGTCATCAATTCATCTATGTTGTAATCTGAGCCAATCCTTGTATCAACTAATGCCAACAAGTTCCCTTGCTGTTTCAAAACATGAGCCTATAGAAACCACATAATTTATTTGACACATTTAGGTTCATTTCATAAAGTTCGATATATATTCAGATATGGATACGTGAACTCGGTTTATCCATTCAAGGAGAATGAAAGGTTCTTCCTTCGGGCGGGTTTTAGGGTTGCACCTGCCACTAACAATTTCAAGAGCCACGATTCCGAAACTATAAACATCATCTTTCTCCGTCAAATGACCATGCAAGGCATATTCAGGAGCCATATAGCCACTGCAAATTTAACATCAATCATACAGATTCTAAGCATCAATGAATACAACCCGAAAAGAGACTAAGTTCCGGCAATTTATATATACATGCTTACATGTGGATGACATGGCAGATACTGTTATTGTTGAAGGAACAATCGCATGCGACATTATTGGCATGGTCCGAATTTGATGATGGGTCTACCCAACTCCTCTCTTCACTGCATGGATCAATACCAAAGTTCCTATTCTTCCCCAATGCGCTACCAATGCTTCTCAAAGCTTCCACTATGATATATAAGTGTAAGGGGGGGGGGGTGAGATTTACTAAAAGAAATAAGCAAATTAAGGTTCTTTCAAGAGTATAATGTTAGAACCCAACGAGTAGTTTCAGTAGAAAAGATGATGATGTTCATCCCAAGAGATCCAGTTCGAACACCTGTGTGTGCTTTATTAAATGGTTAAGAAAAAATATGAACAGATTATCACACCAGTAAAGAGTATAAATATTATGAATATTACCTTCGTCTTTTCCAAGTGTAGCTCCATTTGTAAACCTTGCAAGGCAACAAACTATGAATGTTGAAGAAAAACGAGTCGATGAAAGAACATATTGGATAATCCAAGAGCTCTTTTTTCTTGATTTTAATGGGTTGAGAGATTTGGGGTTTAATAGGAGATGTTAGGCTATGGGATTTGGAAGTTTCTTTGAAATGCAACCAAAAGCAATGTGGAAGACAATGATTTGACTTCATATGGAGAAATAAATGAGAAGTAGATGGCTAGATTGAACACTTTAGTTTGGGCGGTGAGAGATGTTCAATTATTGTACTCTTTGTCCAATATCTTGTATGAGAATTAAATGAAATGTGGTGCCATGTATATTGATAGATAAACTATATCACTAATTACTTTAGGTGTTGTATTATTTGGTCATTGAGTTATAAAAAAGTCAACTATAAAAAATCGCTTTGTTCGTAAGGTGTGTGCGTATTGTCAAATTGTTAAGAATATGTATAAACATATACTATTTTATAATCATCTTAAAACTATTAAAAATTTAATTTTATAATTAATTTTTTTGAATTAATATTTTAGTCACTAGGTCGATAAATTACCTTGAAGGCCACTAAATTATTGATCTGATTCTATTTTAACCACTAAACTATTAAAATGGTTTCAGTCAAACAACCGACATGCATACCTTTAGTCCTTGTATAATTACAACTTGTGGAGGCCATGGGTATGCGAGTTTATCACTGCTCTAAAAAATGATGGGGATGAATGCAATGATTTCGTCGAAAATTAGGTTGGGATTGAAATGCATTGATTTTATTAGTAATAATTTTATTTTTCTTTTTTGATTCGTGCGTTAAGTTTTTTGGGTATTTTTTTATTTTAACGATTTTATTCATTAACATATTAGAATAAATATATGAGGAAGAAGATGATGATTTGTAAATTTTAATTTATAAGAAAATATTATATGGAAAATAAAGATGATGTGAGTTTATTTAATTGGGTAGGACCATTGATACGATTGTGAGAATGGTTCATGGAATAATTTCTTCTAATTTTATTTTGAAATGTGGTTAATTTCATGTCAAGCCTTTGAGATTTTAATAATGATAAAATACACGAAATGCCACTAAAGTTTAACATTTGTATCGAAAATACCACTGAACTATAAAATGATACAATATTATACCATTAAACTTTTTTTTTGCTACTATTATGTCACTTGACCGTTAAACTGTAACGGACGGTTAAATGCAAAACGACATCGTTTTGGTATAATTACTTTGATGCCTAAGGCCAAAACGACGTCGTTTTGCTAGAAAAAAAATTAAGAAAACACTATGTTTAAGGAGACTTGAACCAAGAACCTTTAGGATGAAAAGTTTACACTAAACCACCAAGCCAACTTAAAGACAATATAATCTTAACAAAAAATAGTATATAAATAATATTGCAGTTGAACTTAATTTGATTTATCTCACGATATAATTTTATAAATATATTAACTTTATAAGTAAATATTATTTATAATTTATGTTACAAAACTAAAATATTATTTATAATATATACAACTAAACTCTAAACCCCAACCCTAAACCATACAAGTAACTAACTAAACTACAAACCCTAAATATATATAATTAAATCTAAGATCTCTAACTCAAACCCTAAATAGATATGACTAAATCCTAAATCCCAAACTCAAAACCCTAAAATGAAAATATTATTTATAATATATATTAGAATTTGTAATATAAATTATAAACAATATTTTAGTTTTAGGGGTTGGGCTTTAGGGTTTATAATTTAGGATTTAGCTATATATAGGGTTTGGGGTTTAGTTACATATATTGTTTAGGGTTTATGATTTAGTTATATATATGGTTTAGGGTTTGGGGTTTAGTTACATATATAGTTTAGGGTTTGGGGCTTAGGGCTTAGTTATATATATTATAAATAATATTTTAGTTTTATAATATAAATTATAAATAATATTTATTTGTAAAGTTAATATATTTATAAAATTATATTATAAATATTATAAAATTATATCATAAAATAAATAAAATTAAGTTCAACTGCAGTATTATTTATATACTAATTGCATTAGAATTATATCAATTCTTTAAGTTGGCTTCATGGCTTGATGTAAACCTTTCATTCTAGAAGTTTTTAGTCGAGCCTCCTCAAATGCAGTGTTTTCTTAATTTTTTTCTAACAAAACGACGTCATTTTGGCCTATCTTAGGCATCAAAGCAATTATACCAAAATAACGTTTTGCATTTACCTGTCCGTTAAAGTTTAACAGTCGAGTGGCATAATAGTAGCAAAAAATAAAGTTCAGTGATATAATAATATCATTTTATAGTTTAATGATATTTTCGATACAAATGTTAAAGTTTAGTGGCATTTCGTGTAGTTTACCCTTTTAATAATTATTTAATTAAAAATTAATGATATTTGGAGGTGTATTGCGCTAATGGTGTTCAGCCCTATACGTCTCCCGTTCTAGACTCATCCTATATATAATTAGTTTTTTCTTAATATTTTCTTGATATATGATTTTTCTTTTTAGGAACTTTAATTGTTTTTACATTTTAATTACATTTTCCATTCAAAGTTTCAAATCAAATAAAAGCGTGTTGACGTAAAAAATATTAGTATCCGAGAATTTAATTGATTAATTTGAGGGTAAATGACCTATTTGGCACCCCACTTATTCTTCTATTTTATTTTGTCACACCTATTCTCATCTTTTTAATTTGGTCGTCCAAATAATTTTTTTGACAAAATGGTACATAATATTCTATTTTGTTTCTACTTTGGTTTTCGACCGTTAAAAATTAATGGCAAAGTTAACGTGTCATTTTTTATTTTTATTTTGGTATCTGATTGTCATTAATTTTTAACGCTGAGGTATTAAGATATAAGCAAAAAACGTAATGTTAGATATCATTTTACCAAAAAATTAATTCAATGATCAAAACCGAAATATAGGTGGATTACTAAATAGGTTAGTTTACCCTTAATTTTAGGGTAAACTACATAAATGATCACCGAACTTTTAGGGCGGATTCATTTTGATCATCGTACTTATAAAATATTCGATAAGATCACCTAACTTTTAGTTCAATTTTGATACGGTCCCTCGTGTTACAAACAGAAGTTGACGTTGTTTTTCTTTAATAGAAAATGGGTAAACAATACTAATCATCACTCAGCTTTCTTCTCACACCTATTTTAGTCACTAGAGTTTAACAATTTTCAATTTAATAACTTAACTTTCGAATTGTTCATATTTTGGCCACTTTCAAATGACATGGTTTACAAATAGAAAAATTCGATTAATCCTTAAAAAAATCCGGGTAATGATTTTTTTTACTTTGCTTATTAAAATTACCATATTACTATATTTGATATTTTAATAAGCAAAGTAAAAAAATTACTCGAACCAAATATTCTAATTAACCGGTCAATCGATTATCCGATTTAATTGATATAATATAATATCCAGAATTGAATAATCTGAATTTAGCAATTAACTAAAATAATTTTTAAAGGATTAATCGAACCCGATTTCGGTACAAATTTTTAAAATAAATTATTTCGATTCGGTTACGATTCACAATTTTAAGCAAAATTGATTAACCGATCTGATCTATTATATACAATATTTCTAAATTTTATGCATTATAATATCTTATAGTCTAGTGATTTTGATACTCTTCTGATTTTTTTTTAAAAAAGTTTTGGTTCTGAGTATGATTAATAGGTGTGAACTTTCAATTTTTGGCTTTCTAGTTGCTTTTACGCTTTTACCACAACCGAACAATTATTAAATTTACCATATTATCAAATTTGATATTTTAATAAACAAAGTAAAAAAATCATTTCCAGAATTAAATATTTCGGTTAACTAGTTAATCATTTATCCGATTTAATTGGTATAATATAAGATCAAGAATTGAATAATCTGAATTTACCAATTAACCAAAATAATTTTTTAAGGATTAATCGAATTTTTCTATTTGTATAAACATGTCATTTGAGAGTGGCCAAAATATGAACAATTCGAAAGTTAAATTATTAAATTGAAATTTTTTAAACTCCAATGACCAAAATAGGAGTGAGAAGAAAGTTAAGTGATGATTGGTGTAGTTGACCCGTTTTTTATTAAGGAAAAACGAAACTAACGTTAGCTTCTAACGAAACGGAAGGTAACGAGAGGGACCATATTGAAAGCGAACTAAAAGTTTGGTGACTATATTGAAATCGAACTAAAAGTTGGGTGACCTTATCGAATATTTTAAAAGTATGGTGATCAAATTGAATCTGCCTAAAAGTTCAATGACCATTTATGTAGTTTACCCTTAATTTTATTAGTTTAAAGACTGAATTTATTACTATAGGCCACAAGGAATTTAATTGACTTTTCAAAACAAAACAATGGTTGTGAAAATTTCTCTAATAATAAGAAGAAAAGTGATAATTTTTTGGTAAAAGAAAATAGAATTTTCGTATACGATGAACATGTGTATAGACGGATGTATTAAAAGTCTAATATTATGAGCGGTTTCTGTTCTTCTCAAAAATTTTTGTCTCATGATAATTTTAATTTCTGTAAATTTAAATATTTGTTAAATTAAATCTTACTTTTTTTAAGTTTAAAATTAGACAATTTTATTCATAATCTAATCTTATCTTTGTTGCTGAATATAAGCAAGCATGACATTTAATAGGGATTAATGCCGAAATAGGGCATTGGAAAGGATAGTTTTAATGGTGATGGCATGACACCAAGAAACTTGCGAAAGAAAATTACACGAAGATATAGGAGTGTTTATTATTTGGTTAAAATTAAATTAATCGAAGAATCAAAATTTAATTAAGTGTTTGTCAGTTAAAGATTTTTTAAAAAAAATTTGTTATTGATTGATTCGGTTCAAAACTAATTAATTAATCAAATTAATTAAACCGTCTGTTTGAACACCCCTAAAAAGACAAAGATGGAAAGGCGACTTGAGATTCCTGGTTGTTGCTTCGTCAATGTTTTAGCAAGTTTCAAAGACATTGACTAGCACAATTCCACCGTTTATATTCGACATTTTTTAGGGTAAAGTGTTTTAGGAACTATTAAATTATGAGATTGATTCTATTTAATCATTTTTTATTAACTAGGTCTTTAAATTTTTAATTTAATTTCATTTAAGCCAATAACTGTAACCGTTAATAAAATTATTGATGTGACAAATTAAATAAATTTATAGAACGAAATAATTGATCACTATTACTTATACATTTATATCAATTTTGTTTTAATTTAAATTAAAAATAATTTAATAATCTTCTGATAAGACGGTGATACAAAAAAATTAGGATGCTTCAAGAGGACTCAAACTTAGAAAATGGGGTATAAATGCACCTAACCACCGAGTCAAGTTCATTACTATGTTTATGGTATAGGCGAACCTAACCATTAAGGTTGCGTTTGTGGTTGTTGTTTGTAACACTCTAGACCGGCTTATGCGTAAAATCTGGAAGATAAAAATGGTTAATTCGATTATAAGTTAAATTAGTTATTCAAATTGAACCATAATAGGTTATAGTACAACACAATCCACGTAGTGCAACATAATAAGACATATAGTAACAAAACATAGGCTCATGTCACCGAAATTGAGACAGTCTGGAAGATAGAAATATTACAACAAAGACAAGTACAAAATATGTCGATCCTCCAAGTGCCAGATCCGATAGCCTATCCAAAAGGTATCTGACTAGAGGCCTAACTGGAGGCTGATCCTAGGCCCGAAGGCGTAGGAGGCCTAACTGGAGGCTAGTCCTAGGCCTGAAGGCATATGAGGCTTAACTAGAGGTACAGTTGGATCCAGGCTGTACCTGAGGGTCTCCGACCACTCTCTAGTAACCCCAATTAAAACAGTTTATGCAGTAAACAATAATATCAGGAATCAATTGACAGGTATATGTTTTAGTAAACAGTAACCAGAGAACATGCTATTAAATCAAACATACATGCATATAATATTTCAGGGAAACATATCATATTCAGTTTAGAAAATCATTTCACCCACAAGGAACACACCTCAAAAGCTAGTCGGGATCTATTGAGCACCTCCCTCGCTACGATCTGCGGCAGTGCTAGATCCTAAGACATAATGATTCAGAGTTACCAGAGAGAAATAATAATTTCTAACCTAACAATTAGTTGTGGAGTTTTAAACATACTGGTAACTATGGCTCATTTTAGTTGCATTTGTAATCATTAATTCATAGTTTAGTAGTTCCTCTACTCATTGGGCTTGGCTTCGCGTTTTATTAGTTTTTGTGGAGAAATCGCTGCTGGTTTGCCTTATTTTGTGTAGAACAGATTGCCGTGGCAAGTAGGGACAAAACTGAAGGAATTGCCGAAGCTGATTGCCGCTGCATAACTGGATAAATAGAACATTATCTGCTGAACTATCCAAAACGCAAAGGATAAATCCCAAATTCAAAATTCAAATCTCCAATCAGATAGAGATCGGATCCCCACGGCTTTCACATGCATTCAAACTCTTCCCCTCATCTATTTAAGGGGATCACATCAGCAACAAGAGTTGAGTCGATTTTGGGATAAGGATAAGAATTTCCAGATTTATCTCCAGCATTATCCTTCCAACTCAAATCCGATCACATTAACTCTATAGATAGAGATTAAATCGCAGATCAAGGGGGAGTCAAATTTGAGAGGGAAGTCTCACAAGAGGGGATTCACGGACAAAAGAGTTCTTATCCATTTTTGTTTGTAATCCCATCATGTCTGGGTTATTTTCCTTATTATTTCTTCTTTACCCAGCCATGAACTAAATTTATTTGGCTTGAGATTATAGGGTTTTTGGGGTTGAGAGACGATTTGTTCTTGTTCTTGGTTTTTAGTTTCAATATAAATTCATTGTTTTTCCATTCTTGGTTTTTATTATTATTTCAAGTGAGCTTGGGAAGGAATCTTGAACGCATCCATTTATCTAGGCTCAGGAGAGCTAGATTCACGAAACGAATTGGATACAGTTTTCATTCAAACAACCGTTGGTTGGAACTAGTCATCCTTAGAGATAAGGAAAGGATTTTAGCAGCTAAAAGGAGTAAAGATCGATGTTGTCCACCCAAGGTTAAAGCAGGGATGTATCACCAAGGCATGCACAATCATTATTTCTTCGGTTAGGGATAATTCGAAGGCATTGAAGAATACTCCGCTGAACATTAAAGAAGCAATGATTTGCAGCCCAGTTGCTACGAGAATTACTCTGCATTGACTTGCCACGGCAATTGACTTGAAATGGCAATTAACATGCTAGGGCAACTGCTTGTCAAGAAGAGTCGTCTTTCAACTAAACCACTTGCCATGACATTTTACTGGTCACGAAGAGCCCTACTTCTAGCAAACTACTTGCCATTGCAACTACAAGCCAAGGCAATTCTTTCGGCAATCACACCAATACTATCGATAACTCAGCCTACTCTCTCAATTCAGTTTCCTCTTTCCTTTATTTCAATTCTTTAGATTTAGTTTACTTTATCTCAATTCATCATTACTATTTAATTCTTTAAACATTTGCAGTGACTTAAGCAAAGTGGCCTAAACCAATCCCTGAAGAGACGATACTCGATACTTGTCATTTATTACTTGCGACGTGTTCACTTGCACCATTTGCGTAGCACTTAAAACACGCAACAAGTTTTTGGCATCGTTGCTGGGATTGACAATTGGTGTTAGTTATTTTTGTTATTGCAATTTTCTTATTAGTTTTTACTAACATTTCTTTCTGTTTGTTTTGTTTCAAAAAAATTATAATTAAGTGTGCTATCAAGTGAAAGAACATCAACATGGGAGGAAATAAATGTCGATCTATTCAAGAGTTGATATGGGAAGATAGAAATCAACACATTGGAGAGTATCTTACATCCATCAATGACTACCAATACCAAACCACTAAAGTTTTCCAAGAAAGACAAGTGGATGATTTAATCAACAAGGATGCTTCCACATCAATTGCGGCACAATTTACTGAATTGACCAACCTGATCGCATCTATGCAACTACCGAGAGCTGCCCAACGAGTTTATGACATCACAATTTCTTGTTCTATTTGTGGAGAACATTATTCGTTTGGAAATTGCCCATACAATTCTAATCATATGGCTACATGGAAGACCGTCGTTGAAACTAGCAGCAAAATCCTTTATGGATGATCAAAATGCTCAATTTTTTTACCATAACAAATTTGCTGCTACAACAGATATGTCATGGCAATATAATCCTCGTCAAGAGCATTCAAATTCCCTAGAGGAAACGTTTCAATCTTTCATGATTAGACCTGATAGATCAATCGAGGAGATTCAAGAGCTATCAAAGTCCATGGATGTAAGGATAGCTAGGATGGATGTACTCATTAAAGATTTAGAAGATCAATCGAGAAGATTCGCATATGCCATGGAGAACATGCCTCAACAAATAATTCATAGGGATACTGAAATCCCAAGGCATGAGGGCAATGAGCAAGGCAAAGATAGCTCCCTAATGTGTAGGGAACAACTAGAACCTCTGAATCGAGAGCATGCCAATGAGAAAGACTGTCCAACATTTGATGAGCCTAAGCAACCAATTGCCATGAAAAGGTTAAGGAGCCTAAAGAGAGCAATTCTGCGACAACATTCAGTAAGGCTGAGAAGAGTAATGCGACAACAAATTTTGAGAAATCTGATTCCTAGAATGTTACAACAACGCTGATGCTGAAGTAGGACTCTATGGATTGCTCTTATCCACCGTTGCCACGATAATTGTATAACCACATTCAAGATCAACACGATGGCGATACTCTACTAATGAAATATAAGAAAGTGATGATTGAAACTTTTGAATTCTTTAAACAATTGTCTCATCCATTGCAGGTATTTCTTGAGGAACCAACGCTTTTAGATGTGAAGCCATCAAAAGTAGCATATGATCATTTGGGAGATGGCACTCTTAGTGATGCACCAACATCTCTATTGATGGAGATGTTTGAAAAGCGTAAAGGAAACATTGGTTGGATGATGAGAGATTTTCAGAAAATTGGTCCTTCCATTGAGTTACACTGAAAATTGGCAAAAGATTACCACGGCAATTGGCTAGAACAACAATTGCCACGACAACGAAAGCTACATCCAACCATGATGGAAGTCAAATATAATGAGGTAATTAAATGATTGGGTGTTGATATAATTTTTCCTATTAATATATTTATGCCTTCAGGAATAGTAACAAGGTGGAGAGTATGCATGGATTACAAAGGAACAAGGAAAAAGACGCCTCCACCGTGGTAGTACACGTAGGAGTGGTTGCAATCATAATGGCTCAACTCTTTTTAGGCAATATTGTTACCCGATGGAGGGTAAGGATGGACTATAAGAAATATCGGAAGTGACCCTCATCAAGCTTTCTTTAAGGTAACCCTATTCCCTTCAACTTTTCTTTTGTTATGTTTATTTTGATTTTTGATGTTTTTTTCTATTTTAATAAGAGTCGAGTGTTGATATAAACCCAGACAACCAGACTTGTCACGACAAAGGAACATGTCATGGTAGCTGCCCTGATCTCAAAAGAATTCTTGAGCTCACCGATGAATCGATTAGAGTAGATTGAGGCAGAGTATCAGCTTTTGTGGCACTACTCCAACACCCATTGGGCGCGTTATATTAGAGGATAATCTTAATTGCAATATACCTTTTCCAAGGTTCGCTATTAAGTTACTTGCCCCGGCAACTGAAGCTGCAATTCTGGACCAACTGCGAGTGGCATTACTGCGGCAACCTCTACACTGCACAAAGGTAATGAACCAGTTCAAAAAACTGTAGCATATTGACTCATATTCTAATTTTTTAGATTCCCAAGACACCACCTCTACACCTTAAAGTCCCACCTTTGGAAGTACCAATAAAGCGGCCATTGGAGCATAAAGCTTTGATCTCAGAAGAAATAGCGAATGAGGGTGTGTCCATTGAGGAAGTCGAGGAAATTGGAGAACGTAAGCATGTACAAGATCCACAACCAGTAAGGCGAAGTAGCACACGTGCCAAGAAAATAATCACACGGATGCTACAAATTCGAGGTGATGACCTCTTCTATTAACTCATTTGTATTTCATTTTTTTATTTGTTTAATTTTGCATGCATTGAGGACAATGCTTTCCTCGAGTTTGGGGGGACTGTCTTGGTTGTTTCATGTTTAGTTGCACTTGCATTCATTTGTTTTTAGTTAGTGTCACTTGCCATGATAGTTTGCTTGACTAACTTGTTAATAAGCTGCTATGATATCTGATGCCAATTTATTTGCCACGACATTAGGTTAAGAGAACTTTTTGACTCTAGGCTTAGCATAGAAAGTTGCTTAGGATTTCATTATGATGCAGCTTTAATAAACACTATTATGACTTGTTAATTTAGGAGAACCTAGAGAACCTTAGGTAAGGAAATATTAAAAAAAGTGCTAAAGGTGCCCGAAACTGGCTCTAGCCAAAAAATGATGAACAATGAACCTTAGCAAAAGGTGCCTATCTGGCTCTAGTCTTAGGGATCTTGTAAATGCTAGAGGTGCCCAAAACTGGCTCTAGTAGATCGTTTGCCTCAGCAAGTAAATAAAACTAAGGTTTTGCTTGGAACTCCTATGATTAACTTGTACATGACTACACACACACTTCACTTGCATCATACTGAATTTTGAGTAATAATTCTATATTTTGCCTAAAGTCACAAAGGTAATTAGCGCTAGTTGCCCCGGTTCTGAGGATTGAAGTCAGCTATGCAACTTGTTCATGTTTGGTAAATGCCTTGGCGGGTGTTTGTTAGTTTTTCCTTGCTTGAGGACAAGCAATAGTTCGAGTTTAGGGTGTGATAAGTGTGTAAAAGTACTATTTTTCCTACACTTTTTACTCAAATTATTGTTAGACTTAGGCCCATTTTAGTTGCATTTGTAGTCATTCATGCATAGTTTCGTAGTTTCTCTGCTCATTGGGCATGGCTTCACGTTTTATTTTTATGGAGAAATCTCTGTTGGTTTGCCTTATTTTGTGCAAGACGGATTGTCGTGGCAAGTAGGGACAAAATTAAAAGAATTATCGAAGCTGATTACCGCAGCATAACTGGATAAATAGAACATTATATGCAGAATTATCCAAAATGCAAAGGATAAATCCCATATTCAAAATTTAAATCTCTAATCAGATAGAGATCAGATCCCCACGACTTTCACATGCATTCAAACTCTTCCCCTCATCTATTTAAGGGGATCGCATCAACAACAATAGTGGAGTAGATTTTAGGATAAAGATAAGAATTTCCAGCTTTATCTCTAGCATTATCCTTATCACATTGGATAAAGACTCAAATTTGAAGAGCTACTGCAGATAAATATAAAGAGATAAATCCTTCCAAGTGGAATTCAAATCAAACTATATCCTTCCAATTCAAATCTGATCACATCAACTCTATAAATAGAGATTAAATCACAGATTAAGGGGGAGTCGAATTTGAGAGGGAAATCGCACAATAGGGGATTCATGCACAAAGGAGTTCTTCTCCATTTTTGTTTGTAATCCCACCATGTTTGGGTTATTTTCCTTGTTATTTCTTCTTTACCCAGTCATAAACTAAATTTATTTGGCTTGGGATTATTGGGTTTTTAGTGTTGAGAGATGAATTGTTCTTGTTCTTGGTTTTTAGTTTCAATATAAATTCATTGTTTTTCCATTCTTGATTTTTATTATTGTTTCAAGTGAGCTTGGGAAAGAATCTTGAACGCATCCATTTATCTAGGATCAGGAGAGCTAGATTCACGAAACAAATTGGATACGATTTTTATTTAAACAATCATTGGTGGGAAATAATCTGCCTTAGGGATAATGAAAGGATTTCAGCAGCTAAAAGGAGTGAAGATCGATGTTGTCCACCCAAGGTTAAAGCAGGGATGTATCACCAAGGCATGCACAATCATCAGTTCTTCTATTAGGGATAATTCGAAGGCATTGAAGAACAATTTGCTAAACATTGAAGAACCAACGATTTGCAGCCCAGTTGCCAGAAAAATTACTCTACATTGACTTGCCATGGAAATTAACTTGCCAGGGTAACCACTTGCCAAGAAGAGTCATCTTTCAACTAAACCACTTCCACGACATTCATTGGTCACGAAGAGTCCTACTTCTAGCAAACTACTTGCCTTAGCAATTACTTGCCATTGCAACTACAAGCCAAGGCAATTCTTTCGGTATTCACACAAATACTCTCGATAAGCCGGCCTACTCTCTCAATTCAATTTCCTCTTTCTTTTATTTTAATTCTTTAGATTTAGTTTATTTTATCTCAATTCATCATTACTATTTAATTCTTTAAACATTTGCAGCGACTTAAGCAAAGTGGCCCAAACCAATCCCCGAGGAGACGATACTCGATACTTATCATTTATTACTTACGACGTGTTCATTTGCACCATTTGCGTAGCACTCAAAACCCGTCCAGCAAAAGCTTTGAAGAATGAGAACAGACATGTTGTTAAAAGTGAGTGAAGAAGTGAAGAAGTAGCTTGATGACATATTTCTAAAATTTTCCAAATAACCGAAGTGGGTAGCCAATATAGTCCCGGTGATGAAAAAGGACGAGAAGGTGCACATGTGCATAGATTATAGAGATCTCAACACGGCAAGCCCCAAAGACAATTTTCCCTTGCACTATATTGACACTTTAGTTGATAATACTGCGGGACATTCTGGGTTCTCGTTTATGGATGGCTTTTCGGGGTACAATAAGACTAAAATACATCCCGAAGACATGGAAAAGACCACTTTTGTGACTATGTGGGGAACATTTTGTTATAAGGTAATGCCTTTTGGGTTAAAGAACATTGGGGCAACCTATCAATGAGCCATGGTAACCTTATTCCATGATATGATGTATAAAGAGATCGACGTATATGTGGATGATATGATAGCCAAGTCTCGAACCAAAGAGAAGCACATCCAAAATTTGTGGAAGTTATTCCAAAGGTTAAGAAAGTATCAATTAAAACTCAACCCAGCCAAGTGTACCTTTGCAGTTACGTTCGGGAAACTCTTAGGTTTCGTCGTTAGCTGAAAAAAGAATCGAGATTGACCCCGATAAGAGAAAGCAATTTAGAATTTCCCGACACCACAAACATAAAAATAAGTTCGAGGATTCTTGGGAATATTAAACTACATATCTCAATTCATCCCCCAGTTGACCGATAAATACAATCTCGTCTTCAAGCTGCTCTAAAAGAACAATTCAGGGACATGGGACGAAGATTTCCAAGAGGCTCTTGATAAAATCAAAAAGTACTTGACCAATGCCTCAGTTTTGGTAGCACCAGTGTCTAATAGACCCTTAATTTTGTACTTGACAGTGTTTGAGAATTCAATGGGTTGTGTGCTAGGGCAACATGATAAATCTGGCAAGAAAGAAAATGCTATTTATTACTTGAGCAAGAAGTTCACCGAGTACGAAACATGATACCCACTGATCCAAAAGTTATGTTGTGCCCTATTGTGGGCTACCAAATGACTTAGACAATATATGTTGTATCACACCACTTGTTTGATTTCCCGATTGGATCCATTGAAATTTTTTTATGGAAGCGCCAGTGCTGACCGGGAGAATGGCTTGTTGGAAAATGCTTTTGTCAAAAATTGATATTGTTTATGTAAGTCAGAAAGAGATAAAGGGAAGTATGGTGGCAGATTTCTTGGCAAGTGACGCTTCGGACGACTACGAGCTTTTGGATTTTAGTTTTCCAAATAAAGATTTGGTAAGCGCTTCATTTGAAGAGAAACCCGCTCCGAAGAATGAGTCTTGGAATCTTTATTTTGATCGAGCATTTAATGCCCTAGGACATGGAATAGGGACATTGATAATCTCTCCAGATAATGTCTATTACCCCTTTACAAGTAGATTAGAATTCTTCTGCACCAACAATACAGCCGAATATGAGGCTTGCCTTATAGGATTACTTGCGGCCATTGAAAGAAATATCAAGATGTTTTAGGTCTTTAGAGATTCATCTCTGGTAATTTATCAGCTTCAAAAAATGGGAGACAAGAGATCTGAAGTTAATCAAGTATTACGATCTAATTTAAAAACTGATCAAGAACTTTGAGAATATCAATTTTACTTATTTTCCAAGGGAAGATAATCATATGGTTGATTCCCTAGCGACTTTGGCTACCATGTTTGAGGCAAGCATGAAAGCTGAAATAAAGCCAATCGAAATGCAAATTTTTTAGGTACCGGCTCATTGCTATAATTTGGAAGAAAAGGAGGATGACAATCCATGGTATTATGATTTTCTCCAATACATCAAATTCCAGGTTTACCCAAAAGAGGCCAACGACAATGATAAAAGAACTATTAGAAGGATGGCATCAGGGTACATCCTTGATGGAGAGATTTTGTACAAAAGGGGCAAAGTCCAATTATTGTTGAGATGTGTCAACGCCCGATAAGCTAAAGTGTGAGTACACGATGGTTTGTGTGAAACCCATGCCAACAGTTTCTTGATGGATAGAAAAATTATGCGATATGGTTATTTTTGGTCGACTATGGAAGGAGAATGTATCGAATACGTAAATAAATATCATAAATGTCAAATTTATACCGACGAGATACATTCTCTACTGTTGCCACTATACACCATGAATTCACCATGGCCTTTTGCTGCTTGGGGTATCGATGTCATTGGTCAGATTCATCCAAAAGCTTCTAATAGACACCGCTTCATCTTGGTGGCTATTGATTACTTCACTAATTGGGTAGAAGCCGCTTCTTATGCCAACATCACAAGGGCAACAGTCTGCAAGTTCCTAAAGAACGAGATTATCTATCGCTATGGATTGCCAGAAAGAATCTTTACCGATAATGCTTCCAATTTGAACAACAAGATAATGACAGAAGTGTGCAAACAATTCAAGATTGTACACCATAATCCCACTACTTATCGTCCCAAGATGAATGGGGCAGTAGAAGCGGCAAATAAGAACATCAAGAAGATCATAGCAAAAACCACAAATACTTTCAGATATTGGCATGGGAAACTACCATTTGCTTTGTTTGTTTATTGAACATCAGTGAGAACTTCCACATGAGCAATGCCGTATTCTTTGGTTTATGGTACAGAAGCGGTATTACCTATTGAAGTGAAGATTCCATCACTTTGAATTCTAAATGAGGTAAGGTTAGAAGAGGCCGAGTGGATGCAAGCCAAGTTTGATCAGTTGAACCTCATTGAAGAGATTGAGGGTTATCTGCCACGCCAAATGTATCAGAAGATAATGATGCGAGCTTATAACAAAAAGGTTAACCCGAGAGAATTTCAAGAGGGGATCTGGTGCTTAAAAAGATCTTGCCAATTTAAAAAGACTTCTGAGGAAAGTGAATGCCTAATTGGGAAGGGTCTTATGTTGTAAAAAAAGTCCTTTTTTGGTGGAGCATTAATTTTAATGGAGATGGATAACAAGAAGTTGAGTAATCCTATAAATTCGAACTCCGTCAAAAAGTACTACGCTTAAAGAAAAAAAAGGGGAAAGCATAGTGAAAACGCGAAAGGGCACTTCGCAAAATGAAAATACCTGTGGTGAAAGCACGAAAGGGCGCCTCAAGTATGAAAGTAAAAGAAAAGGAAAATAATAAAAATAAAAAGAAATTGGGGGTTTAAGATAAAAAACCTAAAAACGGGCGTCTTAAAACTAAAGAATGATCTGAATTGAAAATCTAAAAAATGGCGGTTCAGATAAATTTTGAGATTTGGCATCCGATTGATAGGCTCTATTTCAATCAAGGGGCTCTACTTCGGTTTATGGCAAATCCCTATAGGTTATCGAAGATTTCAGTCAAGGACGGCGAGTGAGAGATCTATTACGGTCGATGGGCTTTCATTCATACAGTCGATGTTCGGGGACGTTGCATCATGTGCTATTTATCTTATTTCTTTCTTTTTCCTCATGTTTGCCATAACTTTCAAATTATTCCAAAATTTCCTCAGATATTAATGAAATATTATGTTGTGCCGTCTCTTGTCTATTTCATAAGCATCCAGCAAATAGATTGCCATAGATTATTGAAAGGGGGAAGATTTCTTGGCATTACTATGATTTAACCTATTAAGTGCAGGTTACCTA
Source organism: Hibiscus mutabilis (assembly GCA_019671005.1). Classification (NCBI taxonomy): domain Eukaryota; kingdom Viridiplantae; phylum Streptophyta; class Magnoliopsida; order Malvales; family Malvaceae; genus Hibiscus; species Hibiscus mutabilis. The sequence continues at coordinate 58,414,748 of CM033720.1, forward strand.
AAGGCATAAATTGATTCTGTTGAAGGAAGTTTGCCATAGTCAAAGCTTAGAAGACATAGGCGCAAAGTTAGCATAATTTATCAAGACAAGATGACAAATATCTTCTACATCTGAGTTCGAAACAAAGAAGGATCCCAAGGTGAAAACCTAAAAGGGCGCCAAAAGAAAGAAAAGAAAAAAAAAAGAAGAAAAAATAATAATAATAAAAATAAAAAAGAAGCCAAACCAAAAAGAAAACCTTAAAATGACGCTTTGAGAAAAGTAAATCTAAAGTGAAAACCTGAAAGTGCGCTTTAGAGTAAAGATTTAGAAGTTCAAATAGAAGAGGTAAAAAGCTTGAGTCTTAACATGATGAGAGATAACAAGCATGCGAAGATGAAGAAGACAAAAAGAGGTAGCTGAGACGAGAGACCGAGAAAGAAGGCATCCGGATGGTGTCCAGCTTGTAGTTGTCATGTATCATGAATAGTTAGAAATCCTCAAGATAGGAGCATGCTAACTTACATCATAAAAGCATTTTATCTTTTTTATAGGTATTTGAATATTAGATCTTGTACTTCACGAGAATAGGAGTAGATATCATTAAAGAGTCAAGAATCCTTTAACTTGCACAATTATGATTTCTAAAAGTCTTCCAATCTTTAAGTTATTTGGAAGTGGCGAACATCTTATGCTAAGACGAACAGAAATTGTGGCATTCTGGTAGTCTCTAGGCGAGATACCGTTTGATGATAAGACGACCAAAAATCGGGACATCATCTTAAGGTTTTCAGCCTTCAAGAAAACGGTGAAAATCTTTCAATAGTCTCAAGGCGAGATACCATCCCATGCCAAGACGATAAAAAATTGGAGCATCATTTTGAGGGTTTCTTTTTTTTTCAGTCTTTACGTAGGAAGAACTTGAAGCTCCAGCACTTTAGAAAGAGGAAGGATGAACAGTTCTATATAGGAGGAATTAGCGGCTCAGAATCTTCGGAAAGGGACGTCGAATAAAATTAGCGCTTATGGTCTTTGCTTTATTCTTGTTCCGTAAGGATAAGCAAAGAGGGACATCTGTAATCACTAATTTTATCCGGGGTATTAACCCGTTTTATATTTTGTTAATATTTGCAATAAAGGACTTTGTTTATTATTTTATCTATTTTATTAATGCTTTATTTTTATTATTATTATATTACATATTATTATTATATATTAAGTATATTTATGATTATCATTAAAATCAAAAAAAAGATTATTAATAGTATTATTATTCCTTTATTACTATTAATTATTATTAGTTTTTAGGTTTTATGTTTTTGTTATTACATATTAAGCAAGTAGTAGTAATGTATACCATGTTATTTCTATATAATACTATTTATTATCATGTTTAATTATTATTATTATAAATTTAACTAAATAAATAAAGGCCTGAATATATAAAAAAACCGTCCATGTTATTTATAACAGTCCAATTACATAAAAACCCCAAATATTACATATTAGTTAGCCCATTATAGGCTCGAACTAATTAAATCCTAAAAACCCTAATTTCATCTGTCTTAATGCCCTTTCTCTCCTTTGTGCAGTCGGCTCCCAGCCGTTAGATCTGGGATATATCTAACGGCCTAGATCAAGACAGAGGCAACCATTCATATTCTCACAGACCCACGCGCCTTGCGAGCTAGCCCATTCGAGTCCTCGCGCGCGCGTGTGCTGCACACCCGGCTCTTCAGCCTCTTGTGAACAATCCAGCTCCTCTTTCTGGTCCCCTCGTCTCCTCCACCTTCCACGTCGGCCTCACCTCTGTTGGTCTCCTCCTCTCCAGCCCTCACATGCAAGAGCCAACAAAAATACCAAGGCGTCAGAAGCATTTCAATACCAACAGTGTCAGGAAGGATCATGCATATGCCAAAACATAGAATTTTAGAGCCGGCAATGAAAGAAATGCTACATGAATCCAGGCAAAGTTACAGAATCAACCAATAGCATTATTTGTTGTTGTTGTTGTTGTTGTTTATTTCTAAAAATCAATGAAAATTGGAGTACAAAAGGAAACCCTAAACAAATTGTAAAAGGAATTTAGGGGCATCCAAAAATCAATAGACAAAAATTAAAAGTTTGAGGTATCTTTTCTTTTTCCTTGCATGCATAAAAAAGATTAGGGTTTACCTTTAGATGTTGAGTCGTCATTGCATGCAACAGCCGGAGACAACTCCTTTTCCGGTGATAAACTCTGTGATTCTCTTCGGGATCATTTGAAGTGAGCCGGTGTAAAGAAAAAGGGCTTTTCTCATTTTTTTTTTGAAATAAAGAGGATTTTCAAAGAAACAAAAAAAATCATTTTGAGTTTTCGATTTCTTTCAGATCTGGGTAAAAGGGAAGTGTCTTTTTGATAATCGGTGGTTGTTTTCGATTTCAAAATGGGAAAAGAAAAATTTTTAGAGTTTTTTGTGAATTTTCGGCGTTAGTGTACGAAGGCCGGTGTGGTTGCGACGGGGACAGCCGGAATTTGGGTTTATCTCAGATTCCGATATACACTACGGCAGGGTTCATGGATTTTCGGAACCTTTTTTGCCTCTTAAAGAATTTTTTTTAAAATGAGTAAAGGGTTCAGATTTTTCCTGAAATGGCCCTTTTATATTGCTCCGATTTTTAAAAAAATGGTTTTTTTACAACGTAAACCCCTCCGCATATGTTCTTTTACACCTAAAGGGTTTATACTTTTCTAAAATACTCCAGAGGTCCCTATGTTTTTTGAAAACTTTTCAATTTCGTCCACTTTTTAGAGATTAATCAGTTTTTTTAAATGACTTTATTCTCAATTGGTCACTCCGCGTTTTTGAGATCTTTTTTGGCCCTTCCGTCTTTTTTAATCGCACCTTTGGTCCTTTCGCGCTTTGGAATCACCTCTGTCGTCCCTAAATCTTTGCAGTGTTTTTCAATTCCGTCCTTAATTCGGGTTTAATTCGATTTAAGGTGTTTTAATGCCCCTTTTAGCCCCAAAGTTTTGTTTTTTATTCGAGTTAGTCCGTTTTCCAGAGGTCTAATATCCCTAATACTCCCTTTTTTGTTTTGTTTTCATTTTGTGTCCCTATTTCCATTCATATTTATTTTTTTCTGCCTTGCATTTCCTTTTCTTTAACTTTCGATCCTTTGAGTGTCAATATTTGGTGCATTTGGTGCATCATGCTTTTAGTACATAATATATAGCATGTATACATGGATTCTAATATGTACGTATAGTTTATATATGCATTATTACTAGGTTTTGTGTTCCTAAAAATAATTAGCACGTTATATTTATCATATGTCGTACGTTAAGCGTATTATGTCTTATGTGTATGTGTAGTTGTTCTTTATTTATGTTATTTATGCTTCTCGTTATTTATGATTTGTTCACGCATTGTTTCTTTTTTTTTTTTGCCATATATTTATATGTTTCACATGCCTTGTTTAGTATTGCGTCCGGATCTATAAATTGCTAATGCGGCTTTTTTTATTCGAAAGTAAACGTGGCCAATACCAAATGTAGTGGTGGTGGTTTTTCGGTTTACTCTTGAATAACGGGGCCCTTAAAATTTATTCGTATGTATAACCAAAATTTAATTTAATCGTCACTTTAATTCAGAAAATTTAATATTAACAAAGTGGTAATTAGCTTTTGGTACCAATTTTGACGGTGTGGGGTGCCAAAATCTTCCTCATCCATAACCGACTTCTGAACCTAGCTTTAAACAAATCTCTGGTTTTTATGTAGTGACAAGTGGCGACTCTAAGTTTTATTGTTTTTAAAAATGCAAATTTTTAAAGGACTCTTCACTTTCTAAATATTTTTTCAAAAACAAAAAAAAAACTACTCATTTTTAGCGATCCGATTTCAAAAAGGGTCGCTACAGTAATGAGTTGGTTTTTAACAATAAGTCGACCACGATGGAGGAACATCTAGAACATCCCACTACAACTGGCTTTTTTTAACTTGCCGTAATCATTTTTTATTTACTTTGGTCGTGCTTCTTGTTCGCCAAACATGTGCTTCAAGATTTTTCTTAATTTTGAAAAAAATGAAGATGGTGACTTGATTGTGGAAAAGTACAGTTGTGCGGTTCTAGCATGGCGCAACGAAGAAGAAAAAGGACGATGGAGAATATGGAAAACGTTCATTTAAGATTTGATTGGTTCAGACAAATAAATTTCTTTCTGAAATACAATATTTTTGCAAGGTTTCCATGCATCCTGTCACAATCTAAATCAATTTACAAATTAGTTCAGTCCCACTTATTAGAAATCACAGTTTTTTCCTTAAAAAATATTTTTTAAATGTTAAAAAAAATTAATATATTCTGACATATCTTGAGAATTTAATTATATTCTGACATAAAATTTTAAATTTTACATCTCAACCTTTGTTTGATGTACATAAATCCCTTTATTAATGAATTCTTATTTCTTATTTGTGAAAAGAAGATATATTCTATATATATATTTTCCAGAGCTATAAACAAAATTAATTTCAGTATTTATGCTATAGATATTAATAAAACTAAAATTTTATTTTTAATATTAAAAAAATCAATATATTACCATTTAAAAAAATCAATGAATTGGAAAGAGTTTTTTTCCACAACATGCAAAGACTCTTGACTTGGACTGTAGTACATTTTGTTTTGATAGATTATATAACAAAACAATTTATGTTACCTCATAGCTTGTTTATTTAATAAAAAAGTGGATTTTACTTTTATGATCGATTTTAATTTTGATTATTTACATCCGGTTATTTATGGTCAAACTCAAATTATAATTTGAGTTCAGATTGTTTTAGTCCAACCAAAAATAATAAAAATATATATTAAAAGTAAAAAAAATGATTAAAATCAGAAGCTACTCGAATTGTATATTAAGATATTCATATTCAATTTTTGTAATAATTCTAATTTGACTTGACAATGACCAAACTAAATTTTAAGAGTTTTTGTAGACCATGGTTGTTTAGATGACGCGTTGAGAAGCAAGATTTGCGGTAGAATTTTGTAGACCATGGTTGATTAATTTGCAAAAACAAAATATAGTTGAAATGGAATGTTTTTTTTTTTTTTGCTCGGTAAAAGTTTCTTTTTATTAATAAATTGGATCACCATTTAATAGCGGATTATAAAACGCTAAAAACAGTTCCTGAACAACAACTCCCCCTACAACTGTATCAAAGTAATGGAAAGTTAACGGTTTTAAAATATAATTAATTTGTCTTAAAAGAAGTATATCTTGCGAAAAGCTTATTTTTTTAATCATGGGTACTCAATTCATTGGCAGGTTAATTTGAATCGAATACTGCAGAGGCACATTATGGGGCGACCCTCCTAACATGGACAGAGTCACCTCCATGTGACACCCCAAAAAATTTGGAGAAAATTTTTTTCCACTATAAATTTGAGGATAAATTATGTAAATCATCATTGAACTTTACTCTCAAGCCTATGTTGGTAACTGAAGTTTCAAAACGTTTAATTTACTCACTGAAGTTTAGACATTGAACGTTTTTTGTCATTCTTTCGTTAACTTTTTGACGGCATCCATTTACTGACGAATGGAGGAACTTCTCCAAGATTCGAATGATGGAAAGCTTCATCGGCATGAGGGAAACAATATACTAAGAAACATGCTCTATCCGACGACGGAGGACGAAGATCGATAAGAGAAACCAAAAGATTTTTGCCCGATTCGTGGACTTCGGGCCACTTTCCGGCAAAATAGAGGTTGAATTTGGACTCAAAGGGTGAGACAAAATGACTAGTGAAATTTGGTACCGAACAACCAACATCTATGTTGTGCGTCCGACGACGGTGAACAGTGGAGTGAAAAAAAACGTTTAATGTCTAAACTTCAGTGACAAAAAAATTCAATGTCTGAAATTTTAGTGATTAAATTGAACGTTTTAAAACTTTAATGATAAAAATAGGTCTGCGAGTAAAGTTCAATGATGATTTACGTAATTTATCCTAAATTTAATATAAAATAAAGTTAACACAACCTTAAATGAATATTGACACCCGTTAAAAGAAATTGGCACTCCTTAAAAGGAAATCGACACCTGTTTTTTATTATTACCTACTTAAAAAAATTTATAAAAATTTTAAATTATGACACCCAAACTAAATTTCCTTGCTCCGGCCTTGCCTCCGATTCTAATTTACTCTATTTACAACGTTATGATTCGAATTAATGATTTTGCTTAATAGATTTAGTATCTCGTTCCGGTCGTGAAAAGCTTACTTTGATTGGCAAAGTTTCAAATAACTTGTTGGAAAATGTGGTCATTCTTTCCAATTAATATTTTCCAATTCCGTCTTTGATGGGAGATTATGACAGCCTTTTACCTGTAAAAGCATATGGAGTTGTACAAGTCTTCGTCGCTGCCTTGTAATTGGATGAATGGATTATTGGCAGGGCCCCAATAATTGTACGTATTTCTTACTAAAATTATGACTCAATGTATTTAAAGACATTGAACTAAAATTAGACGAGTATTAAAAACTCATCTGTTTCTCCCGTTGTGATCAGCCTTGTACCCTTATGGCAAAAACTGGCTTCCTCCCTCCTCACATTTTTCTGCTGCTTTGTGCAACTTTTGGGCATATTTTGTCTGTGAATTCACCCAACATCACCACTGATCATTTGGCCATTCTGACACTAAAATCTCATATAACTCATGATCCACAAAGCCTCTTGTCAGCCAACTGGTCTACTTCTACCTATGTTTGCACTTGGATTGGTGTCACCTGTGGATCCAGACATCACAGGGTCATTGCTTTGAATTTGTCAAATATGGATCTCACGGGCACCATCCCATCTCAATTGGGAAATTTATCTTTCCTTGGCTGGCTCGACATTCGACACAATAGTTTCCATGGCTCTATACCCATTGAGTTAACTAATTTGCAGAGGCTGAAATATTTGAACTTTGGTAACAACAGCTTTGACGGAGAAATACCACCATGGTTTGGTTACTTTGCCAAACTTCAAAGCTTGTTTATGTATGGGAACAACTTGACCGGAGTTATCCCATCTACTCTGGGCAATTTGTCAAAATTAGAAAAGTTGATCGTGTATGGGAACAATTTCAAAGGACAAATTCCTATAACCATGGGAAATCTTTCAAACTTGAAATGGCTATATTTGGAGTATAATTCTCTTTCAGGTGCATTCCTTTCTTTATCTTAAATATATTTTCAGTAGTAAAAGAAATTATTTTACAACTAACAATCTCATTATATGCGATGTTGGATTGGTTGATGAATTCCTTGTTTTTTACGGCATTCATTTTTTTCTTAGGGGGAAGGGGGATTGCTCCTACTGGGACATAATGACCTTTAAGTTAAATGCTAACAAGATGAAACATCATCATAAAGTAAATCATTTTTTTCTTAATTTGTATAGTTTGGGCCATCAAAGTTGGATGAAACATAATCATAGAGTAAATTTTTTGATGAAACATCATGATTTGGTTACTTCACTAAACTTCAAAGTATGAATATCTTTTCATTTGTAAAAAAAAAAAAAAAAAAAAATAGTTTTACAGCTAGCAATCTCATTGCAGGCCATCTCCCATCTGGAATATTTGAAAACCTTTCGAAATTTCAAGTTCTCAACTTAGAGGGGAATCAGATTTCTGGTGGGATTCCGAATAGCTTATTCAAATGCAAAGAGTTGACGCATTTATCATTCTATAACAACTCTTTGGAGGAAAGTATACCTATAGAAATCGGAAATTTGACGATGCTCCAGCATTTACATCTTGGTATTAACAACCTCCAAGGTAAACAAATCTTCTTTTGTTTTTTACTGTCTAATTTCTATGAAGAACTGCTATAACTATAAATTTGATTTCCTTCCTGCATTTCTCCATGAAACGGACAACTTCTTATATAAACTAAAAGACATGGTCTGACTTAATAATATTCTTAAAAATAACAGAGATAATTACCTTAGAACTTCATTTTTTATATACACTGAGCTATTTGAATTGTTAAAAGTTCAGCTGTTGAGATTTACCTTAAATGGCAGAAATTGGATTTTTCTTCACTTTTGATCCAACACTAACTATTTGGAACTAGCTGTTATAAATACTAGCATAAAATTGGTTTTTTTCATATTTAGTGGGTTTAATTATATGTTTCAGGTATAATATAATATTTCTTCTATTTTCAAGATACATAATAAAATTTATTCATTAAAAAAGAAAGTCACAATAGTAAAGGAGCAAAAGTTCGCAATCCAAAACAAATTCAATCCGTGCAACCGAGGGCGTAATTGGTTTTTAAACGATTTAAAGGCTTAATTGAATTTTTTTATAAAGTTTAAGGACCTATTTAATCTTTAAGCAAAAGATTAAAAATTATAAAAAATCAAATAAAACTGAAAATCGTGAAATTTAAAAATTTTAATAAAATAAAATATTTTAAAGTATTGAAAAATATTACAACTATATGAAAAATTACTTGACATTATAAAAAAAATTAAAAATTCAAATGAGAGATATTCAAAAAAACACTAAAATATTATAAAAATTAAATGCATTACTTGGACAAGTTTTTGACCATTTATCAACCACTTGAGTATATTATATTTTCTCAAACAAATTTTCAATAGATTTAGCCTTGTATTAGAGCAGCAATTACTTATGAGATTTTCTCTTAAAAAATTAAACATTGTAACACTAACCTCTTTGTCATATCATCATCCATTGTGGCCTGCTATATTAGCATTATAAATTGTCACATCAATACTGGCCTGCTATATTAGCATTATAAATTGTCACATCAATACTGTAATATTCAACGTCGATCAAATAGCTAAAATTGATGCAATTTATGAGTTTAAAGTTAAATTGGGTGTGTTTTCGATAGAAATTGAAAATTTGACAATACTCCAACCTTTGCTTCTTTGTTATAACAACCCCAGTGGTAAATAGTTATTATTTTTATTATTTAATTTCTATAACAATTGTTTTAAATTTTGATCCATGGCTTCAAACAATAACCCTTAATTTCAATATTGTAACAAGATGAAGCATAGCCACAGACTAAATCTTTAAATTATTGTTGTTAGGTAAATTGAGCTGTCAAGATATTTTTTGATGTCAACTTAAGCCAATTTAGAGAAGTTGAGTTAATCCGCATGTTGATATAAGTGAAGTGACGTTATTTGTTGCAGGTTCTATTCCTTTAGAAATCACAAATTTGACTTCACTTAAGTACTTCAGCATCCAATGGAACAACTTCTCAGGTAACTAAATAACTTGTTCTGCTTTAATAATGTGCTTAATAATTAAAAGATCTAATTACCGAACGAATTTTTACTTTTTGTTGTTGTAGATTGTTTTAGCTCTTCAATCTAATTATTAAACTAAATAATTCTATCTATAACAACAAGTGAAAGTTATCTCCAAGCAATAGTAAGGCTCAATTCAAAATGGGGGATAGATTGTTGAAGTGGCAAGTAAGCAAAGGGAAAAGAAATTAATTTAAGGGTAGTTATGACTTTCAAATAACTTGAGAATTAAGTTAATATGAGAGTTAAATGGTGAGAAATCTTTTTTTATATTAATTTTTCTAAATTAATTTTACCATCTATCTAGTTTGAAAATTTTAATTTTGTTTTGCAGGTGAAATTCCATCGGTTATTGGAAATTTAACTTCTTTGAACATAGTCGATAGTCGACTTTTCTAATAACAACTTAAAAGGTATAATATACATAATTCTTTTCTCCTTTCGTTGTTACATTCATACAATTTCTTTTACATATCTTTTAGTTTCTTAACGGAATAATTTTGACCTTATGAAAAAAAAATAATTTAATGATCAAAATATAAATTGTTTTGATATTTTTTTTCAGACTCGTAATTTTAACTCTATTTCAAATTTTCTGCTAGGACAAATTCCTTCCTCAATATGCAATTTGAGTTCCCTTATAGCTTTCTCTGTAGTGGACAATAGTTTGGATGGAACAATTCCGGATTGCATTGGAAGCTTGACTTCTTCCCTTTCCCACATTGACCTAGGGAAGAATCATTTTCATGGTAAAATACCTGAAAATTTTGCTAAAGGTTGCATTTTAGAAAGTTTTTCAATCAGCAACAATCAAGTAGAAGGGTCATTGCCACGATCTTTGGGTAATTGCAAAGATTTGAAGCTTCTTGACGTTAGCAACAACTATTTAAAGGACACTTTTCCGAAGTGGTTAGGAAATTTGGATCAACTGAAAGTTGTTATCTTGAGATGGAATAGATTTTATGGACAAGTGGATGGATCTGATATTACAGTTTCCTTCATTGGTTTATGTGTCATTGATCTTTCTCATAACAATTTCAGTGGCTACTTACCTCTAAATTTTTTTAAAAATTTACATGCCATTAAAGAAGGGTATGAAAAGATAGGTAAACCAGAGTACATGATAGATACATCAATAGTTGGAGGGTGGAATTATGGCTTCAATTTATCTTTTACAACAAAAGGGCTGAAAATAGATTTTTCAAAACTATTAACCACTTGGACGGCAATTGACTTTTCGAGCAATCAATTCGTTGGAGAAATTCCAAACAAACTTGGTGAGCTTCACTCACTTATTGCCTTGAACCTCTCTCACAATAGTTTAACAGGTCCTATCCCATCATCATTAGGTGATTTGTCAGAGCTTGAATCATTAGATCTCTCATCGAACAAGCTCCAAGGAAGAATTCCAACGGAGTTAAAAAATCTTGGATTCTTAGAAGTGTTAAACCTTTCTCAGAATAACCTTACGGGACTCATTCCTCAAGGCAAACAATTTGATACTTTCAGTAATGAGTCCTACAGAGGAAACTTGGGTTTATGCGGGTTGCCACTATCAAAAGGTTGCGACAATATTGAGGAAACTCCAGCCAAATCTGATCCAGGTGGTGATGATGAATTGGATTGGAAATTTTCAATATTGATGGGATACGGATGTGGATTGGTGCTGGGATTGAGCATGGGATACATCGTATTCGCAACCGGAAAGCCATGGTGGTTCATTAGGATCTTCGAGAGAGTCAAACAAAGATTTGCAAAAAGGTAGAGTAGAGAAGCCAACGCTTTGGAGTATTTCTGTAGCAGAATAAGCTGTGAACAGAGCAGAAAACTTCATTGCTTAGGGGTAGGCTAGCCTTGTCTATATCTATGCTGCTTTGGTGCTTTATTGTATGTTGTGTTGTTTGTATTATGTTTCCTTGTGTGCTTTTGCTTCTACATACTGTCTTAAACCACACAATGTAGCTGTTTCCTTGTCTTTTTAATAAAGCTGATTGTATCACAAAATTATATCCTCAAGACTTTTCTATTGAATTTGAATTATGATATGCACTGTACATGTTTTCTTTGTTTTTTAATTTGTTCCCTGTGTTAAATGGGATAGTCACAGTTTTAGTCCTTCTGAGTTATCAATAATTTAATTTTATCTATAAAATACTTTTTTTTTAACTTTAACCCCAAACTTTTATAATTTTATTTTGACCCATACAAACAAATTCTTGGGTTCACCCCTGTTGTGAGTTTGATTTATGACATGAGATATTTGAAATCGAGATATAGATATTGTTATAGCCATTTATTTATTTTGATAAAAAAATATTGAGTTGGATTTTTTTTTAAATTTAGTTAGAGCTCTTTTTATAAATTAGGGATAAATATAAAAGTTACTTATGAACTTTCAATAAAATTTGATTTTGTGTAATTATATATATCAAGTCTTAATTTAATTTAATTTTCACAATTTTTTTCGCTAAACAGATTAATTTTTTTCAAGTAAATTAAAACCTCAAAAGGAGGAAACACAAAAGGAGGAAACACAAAAGGAGACACTACGATGAAGTACCACCCTATCAAGAGGCATAGACAACAATATTAAAAATCACATAAGGCCTACCACAACAACAACACTTGAAAATATATAACGGCCAACACCCTCGCTAAACAACGACTCAATTTGCACCCAATAACCCACTCATTGCCCACTAGTTCACTTACAAAATAGCCAAAATCAAAATCATCTACACCCATCTAACCTTCCTGAATCGCTGCCTTAATAACTCTAGCACTGAAGCACCTCTGAACTCGTCATTACTGATGCATGTGTTCACTAATAAAATCCTCAATAATTTCTTCTTCATCGCCAATGAATCAAATTTCGATTCGTTTGCCTAACGCCAGTGCTCTCTTTGCGGATTGAGTGAGAATATGTTTTCTTGCAATGCAAGAATTGGTTGGGATGCTTTATCAACCTATAAAAAAAATTTCTGTCATACCCTGAATTTGGGTTTAGATGAATTCATAAATCGGGAAAATTCTGAGGTTTAATTTGGAAATTTAGAGGACTGATTTGAAAATGGGATGGACTTCAGCATTACCTTGTAAAGCTTGGAAAATGCAAGAGCACATCTAGAAATTTCCCCATCTGTACTGTTGTGAATATTATTAAATGTGGATATCCTTTACTATATATTCACTTCTCATATATATCATATTGTTTCTCAATTTATGAAGATTTACTTACGGAAATATTCTTGTATTAAATGAGATTTTATTGTATTTTATTATTAGGGTTACAATTAGGGTTTCCTCTTTGTGCCTATAAATATAAACTTTGAAGAAGGCATTGTATACACTTCAAATTTAGAATACAATACAGAATTCTCTCTTATTGCTTTATTGTTCTTGTTCTTTCTCTTTTTCTTCTTTTATTTTTAACACGTTATCAGCACGCTCTCGCTCAACTATCGTAGTTCTTGTTGGCGATTCTTGAAAAGAATATCAATTTGGTATTGATGACTACAATTATCGCATATTCAAGTTAGCTTGGAAAGTCTAGTATGTTTTGCTTATTTATATATCAATATAGTGGTTGGTTAATCACTCCTATTAAGTTAGCATCGTACCGAGAAAAAAAGGACGGAGGTTGCAATGCCATGAAATTAATAAAGGACATCATGTGTAAAGGAATTACCATGAGAACAAGCATGTATGCGTTTTTTTAAGAAAATGGGGAAATAGTGCGTCTTGTTCTTCATAATGCAGTAGAAGACATGATTATTGGGTAAATTTACCTACTATCTATTTAGTTCGGTAATTGCTTGGTATGTTTTCTCTATATGTTATTTAATATATTGACGAAAATTGTTATTTTAACCATGTTTTGAGTTTTACATGATATGTTTAAACGTATTGGAAAAAGTCAAGGCTTGACTCAAAAAAATCTAAATAGGTACGTTTCTCCAAATTATGTTTATTCGATTTGATTTGTTTGATTATATTTGTTTCGCTTCCTCAAAGTGAATGGGAGCATGATTAATTTAATAGTATGACTATTATAAAGTCTATCTTTGCTCGAAAGCAATAATTCTTTTGCGTCAAAAAATTGACTAAAGATTTCTCTCAAGTTCAAGTTACGAAAATTCGTCTTGATCCCAAAAAAAATTATGGGGGGCATTCCCTGGAGTGAATGCAAGCATGATGTTTATTCCATGCAGTTACTGGATTAGTTGCAGTGAATGCTAACATGATAAATCACTATTCAATTAGTGAATATAACTCATATATGATTCAAATTACTTTACAATTGAATTTATGTGGCCATAGTATCACTGGTAAGGATATGTTAATAAAAACATACTCCACTTTTTATGCAAATAATGTTGTCATGCAGACACAATATCGTGAAATATGTTTTAAAGACTTATTGACTCCGCTCAATTCCTTGAAGTGAATGTGACATTTTATTGCGGAAAGAATAAATGTCACATTAGCAATTGTGGTCACGAATAAGGCCATAAACATAGACATAGACAAAATGATTATTTTAAGAACACTTATACCCGCCATAAGTGGGATTATAAGGATGACTAAAGAGATAACCTACCAAAAGTCCAATTTATCTACTAACTTGGAGCTGTTTATTCTATCGGATGGCTTTCCCCACTGTAAGTAGGGCTTTACTCGAGATTTTTTTTCTTCCAACATGTATTTTTGTACACTTGATATAGCTTTTAGCATAGTGGAAGGTTATTATATCAATTTATCTAACATTTATCTCTTGATTGAAATATACCTCATTTTTTAAATCAAGTTCTTTCTTTCTGAGCATTTTGCTTTTGGTGCCATTATAGTCAATGTTGCTCTGATATTTTATTTTTCCTGAAGTATGCATGTCCGGCACCCATGTTTCGCTCATTGTTGGACATGGATATAGAGATAGGATCCTCATGTGGAAAAACAAGTAGTTATATTCGATCGTAGATGCATTGTTTTGATCAGAATTGAGGTTAATTGCAGTTAATATTGACAGTTAGAGAGAGCTAAAAAGAACTGCAAAATAGCAATCATGTCGATGTATTCCGGTTCAAATCCCAGTTTTTAGGTGCAGAATTATTTCCATGAGAATGACATAAAAAAGTGAAGGATTTTCAAATAGTGATGCAAAAAATTGGCTCCATTGTTAAGAACTAATTACAAGTAAAAGGTGAGGAGGCTTTGCATGCTTGTAAAACGAATGCTTCAACATTTTGTCTGCAGTTGGTCTCTATGTTTGATTTTTCACCAAGCACATTGCAACCATGTATTTAAATGACTTCGAGAATAAGATTATCTAAAAGCAACTTCGACTAAATTGTTCTTATAATATAATTAGGAGGAACAACGCCATACTTTACCACTTGGATCACTCACTCAATGGGTTCGCATTAGAGCTTCAAATTGAATTCAATTACTCTTGTTAGGCAAAAAGAATTCATATAATTCAATTACTCATGTAAGGCAAAAAGAATTCATATAAATTTATGATCAATTAAATTGTGACATGTGTCATTATCTTATTGGAAAGTGATACTTTATTAGAGAATTTAATGGTGGTGACTGAAATTGAGAACTTTTGCTAAACATCAATAACTAAATTGATAGCACATTAAAAGGTTGCTCAATTGAAAGGACTTTTAAGAATTTTTGGTGACTAAATTGATAGTGATCTAAAAGTTGAGTGGCCTGTTGATGACTTCACCATAAAAAATAATATTTTAAAATAGGCTTAGACCAAAAAATAGCCCTCAAATATGCCTTTTCCTGCTTTTGGACAAAATAGGCCCTTAAACTATCATTTTTGATTACTTTAAGTCCCTAAACTATTTTTTTGTCAAAATAAGTACCTAAACTATATCTTTTTTCTTTTTTTAGTCCCCAAAACTAGGGGTGTTCAAATTCGGGTACCCAAGTATTCGGGTACTTGAAGTACCGGGTACCCGGATCTTCGGGTAGTAGAAAATGTGGCCCGTGTCCCGACCCGATTTTTGCGGGTACCCGAAAATTCAAGTATTTGGGTACCCGGATATAAAAATATATATATATTTTAAATATAAAATATTTTATTAGTTTAATATAAAATTATAAAAAAAATGTATTTATTAGTTTAATGTAAAAATATGTATTTATTAAATATAAAAATATAAAAAAATGTTAGATTTTTTATTAGTTTAATATAAAAATATGTATATTGAATATAAAAAAATATTAATTTCAAATATATCCGGGTACCGGATACCCAAAAATTTTTAATTTTGTGATCCGGGCCCGTCCCGAGAAGTGACGGGCCGGGTACCTGACCTGGGTAAAAAAAATTATGGGTAAATACCCAGTTATTTATGTTCGTGTAATCAGGTCGGGTCGGGTATTTTTGAACACCCCTATCCAAAACTATTAATTGGTCAAAAAATCTTTGTGATGTGTCAACATTTTATTAGTCAAAATAATTTTCTTTTGACTTAAATAACTATCGGACTTAAAATGACAAAAAATGATAGTTTATGGGCGTATTTTGATATACGATATTTTAAAATTTAAAAAGAACATAAATATTTATATATGTTAGAAAAGACTATAAAATGATATTTTTATAACATGGACTTAAAGTGACCAAAAAATGATAGTTTAAGGGCTTATTTTGTCCAAATCATAGTTTAGGGGCTTAAAATGGCTAAAATGATAGTTTAAGAGCCTATTTTGCCCAAATTATAGTTTAAGGCCAAAAACAAAAAAAAAATATAGTTTGAGTTTTTTTTTTTTTTTGTTTAAGCCTTTAAAATATTAAATATACTCATGAGCTCTCAGTGCTCTTCAATGGTTTAAGCTGCACAAAGCACCAATATCCCCATTGAATCTAAAACCCTTCCATTGCAAATGTCTGGATTAAAAGCTCTCCTTTCTAACCAAACCAAATGTCTCCTCAAAACCCAGAATCCTCTACGCAAAACCCTTTCTCCTTCACCACCCTTCATAATGAGAAGAACCCTTAGTTCCTCTTCCCAGAAACAAACCAAAAACCCACTTTCTGTATTGTTTCAAGCAGCTGCTGGTGGAACTGAAGCCCAGAGCGAAGGCGAAAGCAATGGGTTGAACAGAAAAGTTGCGAATTTGAAACGAAACCCAAAATGGAAAAGGAAAGAAAAGAAGGGATTGGATGGGAAAACCCCCCACCCCAGAAAGTTAAGCGTTTGGTTGAGTTGTCTGGGTGTGAAAAGAAAGAAGAGAAGGTGAAAAGGATGGTGAAAGTTAGGAGAGAAAGGGGAGAGACCAGAGCTTTGAAGGATCTTTCACAGTTAGCTGAGATTTTCATTAGGCATTTGTTTGCAAAAGGGTATTTTAACAAGGCTAGTTTTTTGGAACACAAGAAGTTAGATTTTGGTTACTTTGGAAATAGTTATGGCAGGGATTTTATCAAGCTTGCTGCTTACGAGTTTGGTATAGATAATCAAGATATTGCAAAGTAAGGACATTTCCCCCTCCTTTTTGTCTTTTCTTTTTCTTTTAATTTGGATTTGGCATTGTTTGCTAATTGTTAATGTTTTGTGTTTTTGTTGGCTGACTGACGTTCTTCATGTTATATTTGGTTGCTCTTAAGATAGTTGGGACTTGGGAAAGTGGAGTTTGAGAATTATGGTTCTTTCTGTTTTGATTTTGAATATTAAAAGGAATTCATGAGCCATGACAGTTATGTTGATTGATTACATTAGTTTTATACTTCATACTTATATTGGCTTTGTTAATATGACTCTTCATTTCCCTTAAGTACTCCGTTTCAACACTCGGAGACGTATTCGGGATTGAATTTTGGGAATGGTTATGGGGCTATATGGAAAAACTTGAGTATACTTGTGTTGGATTCATTTCCACGTCTACACTCACTCGAGTCCGGGTGACATAGCTCATTAGAATAATGAGCAACATGGATACTAGCAGGGAATTGTGGTTTCTTTTGCCAATGGCAACCAGGTCAATTGATTACAATAGGTTTTACTTTATACTATTCTCTCCACAGCTGAATAAAGCATTAGTTTTCTTTATTGTGTTTCGAGGCTTTTGTATCTGTTTAAGATCATTGTAGAGAATTATTTAGTAATTCCTTCTCGTATTTGAAATTAAGTTTGTTCTGTGTACTGAATTCTGCTGGTGAATATCTCAAGCTAATTATGTGAGGTATATAATTTCTAATTGGTAGGCTTAGCATATTTTGCGACGGAAATTCTCGTGTTAATTGTTGTTGTTCTAATGAGAATTAGAAGTTCAATAGTGTGTTTTATTTGTCTAAATGAAGTGGTTTCCCACAATCCTTGAAAAATTGCTGAAGCTCTGCTAAAATGTTTAAAGAACAATAAGAAGAGCTTATTAAGGATTATGCCATGAACAATCAATTTATCATCGATAGTATCGATGTTGGAGACTGATCTGAAGTTCCATTTCATAGATAAATGGTACGACAAAAACATGTACTTATTTTCCCCCCCAAGTATCAAAACTAAGTATCTCAATGGTTCTACCATAAGTTTGACTCGATATGCTGTGGACAACCATATCCTACACCAACACAGTTTTCCATGCTTTTATGTCGCCCTTCTCCTGTTCTCCTGGCCTTCTTTTGGTGGATTCTTTATTGAATGACTGGCCTTTTGCTTCTTGTAAAATAACATGATCTTAAAATTTTGGTATGTACAGATGGTTGCCAGGCAATCACTTGAAAAACGTGGTGCTTTTTGGTTGCCCTTCCCTTGATAAGAACAACATTTTTGCTGCTAAGAGACTGCGCAAGTTCTTTAAAATTCAAGAAAACACCGTAAGCCATTTGTTTCGATGATTCCACCAAGAAAAGTTTGTGTTATGTACCGAGTATAAATCTTCATATGTTTGTTTTATTTGTCTGTGATCACTTCAGGTATGCAGTCGATGCATGTTAAAGGATTCGTGCGAGTATACGAATAAGAGTGTATGGGGAATTGGTACCAATAGTTTGCTTTTGGTTGATGTAATGAAAGTTATCACCTTGTATGCTTTAGACCTACTGCCTGCAAAACTCACTATTCCGGATGAAGTAAAGGATTCAATCGACCAATTGCTGAATGTGGTTATAAAGCTAAGTCAACCCACATGACAAGTCTTCTAAAATGTTCCTACAGTTGGTGTAAATTCCTGTTACCCGGAAGTAAAACGGATACAGGTATACTTTTTTTATATGGGTACGTTTATTTGTTTTTTTAATTTTTTGATATATTTGTAGGATCATACCTACATATCCATGTCTAAATATACCTTGGAAAAGTACTCAAGGGAAAATGAACTTGAAGGATCATAGTAACATAGTAGCTTTGCTTGGTTCATCGTGTTACAGATTATTGATATGATTGTAAGAAGCACGAGTTTAGTTTTTGCCAGTGGCCTATGTTGCTCCGACTCTTAATGTAGTCATATTTGTATCCAACGCTTACACCCAAGTCCGAATAACATAGCTCGTGGCATGAATGATCTTCTTGGCAGAGAAGCACGTGTCTGAAGATGAATTTTCAAAGCAAAATATTGATGGCTGATGTTCAGGTACATTCATGAATGATGCATTTCCTTTTGTTGACTGCTTGCAAAGCTCTAGATGATCCGGGTTGGTCTACTCCAACGTTTGTGTTACTACAAACATACACACACGTCGTTAATCTTGTAAATATAACTCATAGTAATCTAATCACCACATTAGATCATTCATTCGAATCATCGAGGCATTTGAATCGAACTTTTCTTCCTTAGGTTGCTCAAACATATGATGAGCAACAACACTTCGATTGTTATGCAGTTAGGCACCTGTTAATCAAACCCGAGATAGTTAAACCATATATTCGTGCTGCTTATGCATTCTTGTGATTCATTTGTGCATGTTATCTGGAAATCGAAATCTATAAGTTGTAAGATATGGAATTCAAATGGTTTGTTTGTCCCATTGACTGGTTTGTGTTTTTGACTTTTTGATGGAGTTGTTCAACTGTCTCTTAATTACAAGTATTGGCAAAAGTCAATGTTCTATGGACTCTCTCGAAGGCTCTTTGACTATGGTAATCCATTTTTTTTAAAAAAAATTATTTAAAGTATATGTAAGTTTAATATATTTACTCAACATAATATTCAAATGATATAATGGTATGATCTTTTGAATTTTGAGAAAAATATAAAATTTATATTCGTACAAGTAAACATAGTCTTCTAATATAACAAACTGAATTAAATGAACTATTTCAATTTCTTACATGGAGTATGATTGATTCATTCAATGGATCTATTTGATTTTTTAATATACAAATACAATCATATTGATTAATGAATATATATTTGAATTATATTTGTCCCTTAAAGTTTTTTATACTAAAAATTATAATGAATTTTTTTTATCTATTTGGATTTTAATTTTAATTCGTTTGAAATTTGAATGCCCTATGAATTATATTTACCATTCAAATTTTATTAAAACAGTGTCGAGCCGTTATGGTGATTCGTCCCGATTGATTTGGACATAGAGCTATAGTAGAGGTGTTTATTCTATGGTACCCGGTTTTTTTGGGTATTATATATGCCCGCATGTGTCTCGGTCCGCTTTAGTCGGGTGGCCGCTATTCGGTACTCGTAAAACTAGAGTATCGGGTACTTCACATTTTTTATTTTTAAATTTAAATGTTAAAAAGTTCACATAGTAAACACATAAAATTTAAAGTTCATAATACATAATTCAAAAATTAGTGATTTGAAGTTAGTTTTAGAATATTTGGATATATATATATATTAAAGTTTATCACCAAAAAGACATTAAAAATATTAATCTCGTTTTTTTTCTTTCAAATCTTGTATTATCAAATCAATAAAAATATATTTGAAAATTTTAAAATTTGAAAGTATATAATACAAACATAGAAATAATTTAGAGATTTGAATTTAGTTTTAAGTAAAAATATTAAAGAACCTGAAATAAAAATATAATTTAAAACTAAAAAATAAATATATTAAAAGTATCGGGTAGGGTACCTAGTTACCAAAAACATTTGGCTCAGACCCAGCCCAACTACCCGAAAAAAATTTCAAGTCGTGTAATTTTTTTAAGTAAAATACCCGGTTTTTCCTTTTAGGTCGTCGGGTAGTCAGGCCGGGTCAACCGGGCCAGGTAGTTTTGAACACCCCTAGCTGTGAGAGATCTAATTGAAGGGTTTGAAGACTTAGATGGTTTGATTGGAAAATTTTGAGAAGTTGGAGGACCTAATGATGAGAAATGACGCATCGAAAGAAAGTGATTTTTAAATCCTGAAATATAAATCTTAATGCTTTAGATAATTTGTAAAAAAAAAGTAATTAAAGTAAATTATAACTTAAAATTAAAATCAGAGGTCGAATTACAACTCAAAATCAAATTACATACAACACCAAAAGCTAAATCGAAAGTTACGTCAACCCTTTGAATTGTGTCTTAAGAACTTTTGAAATTATTTAGTCCTATTTTTTTAAGAATTCGGTTCAACTATTAAAAACTAAAGCTTTATTTAATTTCTCATATTCAAATTTAACAAAAAGTAAATGGCCTTGTTTAGTTTTTTGAGCTAAAATTAGATGTTTGAAGCATTTTAGAGGTTTGACCAGTCAAATCCGCTAATTTGAATAGTTGGTAAATAGAGGATTGTAATAGCGGATTGAGATTTCAAAAAAGCTCATTTTAGGAGCCTTTTGAGTTAGATATTTGGATAAAATACTTATAAAGACTATTTTGTCCTTGATAATTATAAAAAATTCTCTAAATAACATAAATTTAATTAATTAATAAAATTTCATAAATAATAAATTAATATATATAAATTTAATAATTAATAAAATTATATTCAAAATATGATTTCATAAATAAGAAATTAATATATACATCTAAATTTAGTCATTATTAAAATTGTATAAAAATGATAATTTTATAAATAAAAAGATAATTTGTACATCCTCATTTATGCTTAGTAATGATATTAAAAAAATTAATTTTTATAATCTAATTAATATGAATATATACAAAATGTTAATAACTAATAAATTATTCAAACAAGTATCAAATATAATTGTCCTTATATGTCATTGTGCTTGTTCAAATAATCAAACAGTTATCAGCTATCAGTTAATTTTATCAAGCACTTTTATACAATCATAATTCGCTAGTCAAATCAGCTAATGCAATCAGCTATACGCTACCAACTAATGTAATCCGCTATCAGCTATTCACTAATTTCCAAACATGGCCAATATAATTTGCATAATCTTTTTTCTGCCTTTTTTTCATTTGTTACCTTGGCCGATGATCAACAACCCGTCTTCATGTTGGTTGTCGATCACCTAGGTTTATTATTTTTTCATATTTTTAATAAGAATCTTTGCCTTTGTGTCATGCATTCTCTTTGTCTTTGTGACACGTTTTTTCTTTATTTTTTGTGGTTTGTTTCATCTATCATTTTGGCAAGATTTTAGCATAACTTAGCGGTCGTTTGATGCTCGTACAGAGATTTTCACGGCTCTAATTTCTTATTAAGATTTTTTTAGTGGTCATAGAAAGATAAATCTCACTCAGTTGATGGTTATTTGTCGATGTAATCATACCTGGATAGCGGAGCAATCTGCCTGATAATTTGGTTCGCTCACTACTCATTTTTCATCCTGTAAAGCGTCTCGTTTGGATAGAGACAACGAGATTCAGGGAGGCTTCTGAATTTTGACGATATACTAATCTCTATAGAAGTATTTAATTTTCTTTGCACCTTTGAATTTTTGTATGATATTTTGGTGGATTAGTCCCCAATATTCTCCTTTTTAAATATGTTGTATTTGTGATATCTTTTATGATTTTTTAATAAAATTAATTTGTCATTGTCTAAAAAAATTTAACAAAAAGTAATATCAGTTGACTTTTAATTTTTAAATCAAATAAGTCAAGTGATTAATTTTTTAGAATTAAAGATGCGTGATTAAATTGAAAAAGTTGGAGGAGTATAGGGATTGGACAATAATTAAACCTTTAATAAATTTACCTTTATTAATAAAATATACTCTCAATTATAGGATAAGTGGCAAACTAGAGATGAAGGGGCAATTATATCCTATCAGTGCAGTATTAGCTGACCACCTCGCAAATCCTCCTTCAATTCAATTCCTCGTTGTTCCTTTTTGAGTTTTTGTTTTCTTCTTCCCGAGTTTTCAACTCTTCACAAAAACCATCCCGGTTTACCGGTCACTCTCCGGTCCGGTCCATCCAATGATCCACCGATCCAATTCCATCTTTAACGAGATCTCATCAATTCATCTTCTACGGCTTTCCCGCCATAAACTGCCGTCTGGTTTCTCCGTTTAGCGGTCTAAAAGTTCAAAAATGAAAATTCTTTATCACGGAGCCGTTGCAGCTTAAATTCATTAGCTTAAATTATTTTTTCAGTAAATTCAACGAATCTGGTATTGATTTTTTCTTCGGTTTGAAATGGCGTCGGGGACGAGGATGCCGTCATGGAAAGAGAGAGAGAACAACAAGCGGAGAGAACGGCGGAGGAGAGCAATTTCCGCGAAGATCTTCGCCGGACTTCGGATGTACGGTAACTATGAGCTTCCGAAGCACTGCGATAACAATGAAGTTCTCAAAGCTCTTTGTAATGAAGCCGGTTGGACTGTTGAACCCGATGGCACTACCTATCGTAAGGTATTCACTATCCTCGCCTTAACCTTTTTTTTTATTAATTGATGGAAGAATCAATTTATTTTTTGGAAAAAAATGGCTTAAATCTTGCATTTAGAGTTGTTTATTTTTAATTTTCGAAAGATCAGAAGTAACAGAAAATTGGGTTTCTTCGGTATATTTAGCAGGACGAAGATCCTAATAATTTGAAATTCCACCTCTGTTAGCACGGAGAAGATCGTAATTATTGCTATTGCGGTAAAAATAAATAATCATCACAAGAAATAGAAAAAATCAAATAAAATAGTGATCTGTTTTCTGAATTGTGCCGCCTTATACGGTGCATGTTAGTGTTCGGAATTGTCCCCGTTTAGCTAGCATACGCCGGTCCTGGCGAGCCAAAGTTGAAATTCAACCAACAAGAAGATCTGGTGCTAACATGCACAGCTCGTGGGAAGATTTTAGGTTGTTTGAATGAGAAAGTTTAGAATACAGTACTCAAAATCCAGTGTTGTGATTGAATTTAGTCATTTCGATACCATCTTATCTTTTACTATGAATTAGCATTAGCAATAATATAAAGTTTCTTTGAGATGATGAGATCTTGACTTGAACCATATTAACACCAGAGGGAAAAGGAAAAGAAATGTAGGAACTCACGTG
The DNA here is from genome assembly GCA_019671005.1 of Hibiscus mutabilis. Classification (NCBI taxonomy): domain Eukaryota; kingdom Viridiplantae; phylum Streptophyta; class Magnoliopsida; order Malvales; family Malvaceae; genus Hibiscus; species Hibiscus mutabilis. Next base: position 58,438,440 of record CM033720.1, read on the forward strand.
CTTTGTTACCATTTTACACGTGATTTAGCTGGCAACCTGAGAGGTGGTCCAACCACCTTTTTCTTTTTCCCTTGTTGAGTTCTTGAAAATTTTGTTATATATTACTTCAATTCATTTTTTTAAAGTAATTCGACATCTATGTCTAATGCATATTTGATCATAGGCATGCGGGTATAGTCTTGTAAAACATATGAAAAATTTAGGGGGGATGAATTTATCCGTATCAGACGCAGGTATAGTATTGATTACCACATTTTAGCTTATCTTGATGTTCTTAACTTGATCACTCAACTAAGCAAAGGCTGTATAAGTAGTTAACTGGTATGCCTACTATTTTTTAGAAGTTTGAGTCAGTTGGATGATTGCTAGGACTACAGCTTAAAGGGAAAAGTTTAGGTCATTATCATGTATAAAACAACTAAGGTTTTTGCTCCCAAGCAAATCAAGGTAAAAGTTGTCAAAAGCATTTCTAAAATAAGCTTTTCCATCAAAGTACAGAGAGACGGGCGGAGCCAAGAATTAAGATTAGGGGGCAAAGTATAATTAATCATAAAAATTTGGCGTAGCTTCATCACTGCAGAGAGATGGATTTTTTTTCGGCCAGGGGGGGTATGGAATGACAATGTACAGTATGATGCTAGCATTAGGCTAAATTCAACTACAGATATCTATAGTTGAAGTTGATTTAAGATGTAAATAAGGTTATTTACATAGTAAAGAAAAATGAAGGAGGTGAATAGGAAGCCCCGGTTTTTTTGGAATAAATGACATTCGTGGGAACACAAAATTATGTATCTTATTAACTTCTGGAATGAGTTACAGTTATTGGAGCTGCTATTTATTTGAATACCTTATTACAATAATTGATCATTCTAGGCTTGCTGTAATGGCACTGACAACTATCTAATTTCTGTAGGGTTGCAAGCCTTTGGAGCGCATGGATACGGTAGGTGGATCTGCAACAGCGAGCCCCAGTTCATCTTATCACCCAAGCCCTTGTGCTTCTTACAACCCGAGTCCCATGTCATCATCCTTTCCAAGCCCGACTTCGTCTTCGTTTTTGGTTAATCCCAATGGTGATGGGAGTAATCTTATCCCGTGGCTCAAAAATCTCTCATCTGCATCCTCTTCAGCGTCGTCTTCCAAGCTTCCTCATATCTATATTCCTAGTGGTTCTATCAGTGCTCCTGTCACTCCTCCATTAAGCTCGCCAACCGCACGAACCCCACGAACCAAAGCTGATTGGGAGGACCAGTCTGCTCGTCCAGGTTGGAGTGCACAACAACACTTTTTCCTGCCCTCTTCAACTCCACCTAGCCCTGGTCAGATTGTTCCTGACCCAGCGTGGTTTGCTGGGCTCCGAATTCCTCATAGTGGGCCAACTTCTCCCACATTCAGCCTTGTCTCCTCAAACCCCTTTGGCTTCAAGGAGGAAGTTTTAGCTGGTGGAGGATCTCGAATGTGGACTCCAGGGCAAAGCGGGACATGCTCTCCTGCAATAGCCACAGGATCGGATCACACAGCCGACGTTCTCATGTCTGAAGTTATTTCAGACGAGTTCGCATTCGGAAGCAATGCAACAGGTCTCGTAAAACCATGGGAAGGAGAGATGATTCATGAAGAATGCGGATCAGATGATCTAGAACTCACTCTTGGCAGTTCCAGAACTAGGTGAGTTTCTAAGCTTATCGAATAGATAGATGGCCAACGTTGACTACTATTGTCTTTTTACTGTGTTGCAAAATCTTGCAGATAAAGCAATCTGTGTGAACTTCGATTCTGTACTGTGCTCTTATCGGGAATTAAATGGATCAAGGTGACCATTAGAACTTGCTCTTGTTTTAGTTTTTATTTAATTTTTGGAATTTTTACTATTTATAAATTATATATTTAGTTTTTTTTCCAGAAATGAAAGAACTTTTATACTATGTTTACTTGTACCAGAACCGGAGTATCGGACACAAGCATATAGTTAATATGTTTTTGAGTATCATACCCTTATTATAAGTGTTGGACATAAATACTTTCGGGGAAAAATCAGGTCGTTGTATGATTAATTGCTGTCTTTGTCCTTAGTTGATTTTGCCATAGGATGAAATGCCTCAAATTCAATTACCAGTCATTGTAGGTTTCTCCCAATGGACATCAAACCTTTTATGACAATTAGGAAATGTTGGACTTTTACCATTTGCCTTGTGTGAATACTTGACATTATCATGTTGCCATGCCATGCTTTGTTGACAAAGTCCATGTCTTCTTTTGCCTTTCCATTTTCATTATTCTCAATCTTTCTTTATTATTTTAGTTGCTTTCTTGTTTTCATTACATGTTGCTTTGGTGGGCCTATTTTTGAATAAAAATCTGTTGTCCTCTTCGGTGTCTCTATTTATATCCGCACTAAAAATATAAGTTTAGGGTTAAAGTTTAAGATTAAGGTTTAATATTAGAGTTTAAGAAATTTGGGGTAGGATGTATTTTTAAGGTTTATGATTTAGAATTAGGATTTAAATTTTGAATTTTTAGTGTTGGGCCATAGGAAGGGCACCGAACCGTGACGTAGGATTTTTGAGTAAATTATTATATTTTGTGTAAAATTTTATCAAAATATTTTTCGATAGTGATAAATAATTGTTATAAAATTTTGTTAATCACGGGTTCGTCGTAAAAATTGTGATTTTCGGTTGTTTTTTAAAGAGAATGTAAAATTATAAAAAGAAAATTATCATTTTTATGATATCTGTAGGTATTTATATTTAATCACTGAATTAAATTAAATAATTACTTTTAATTTTCAAATTTTATATTTAAATTAAATTGTGTTTAGTGCAAGATTTTTTTTAAATTAAATTCAATATTATTGTGTTACCACCTTTTGTTTTTATACTTGTATATATAATTATAGAATTGAAATTTTTAATCTCGTTAATAAATGGCTTAAGAGTTTAATAAGCTCTTAAATTTTCGCAAAAAAAAATCAATTAAGCCCTTTAACTTTTTTGCACCCAATTAATCCCTCAAACTCAAAAAAAAAAAATCAATTTGGTCATTTGACCAGCGTTGACCGTTAAATAAGCTTTTAAACTTTTGCAACAAAAAAAATTCAATTAAACTCCTAAATTTTTTTTGCACCTAATTAAGCCCTCAAACTCAAGAAAAAAAATTAATTTGGCACTTTAAACGTTAAGTTTAATGATTTTTTAAATCTTCTTGGCATGTGTCGCAACATGATAATATCACTTGTCATTTCTAGGAATTTTTAAACTTTAATTTTTAAAAAAATATAAAAATCCAAAAAAAATCTAAAAAATTCTGGAAAATTATTTTAAAAATATAAAAAAATGTTTTTAAATTAGAGATTTATTTAAAAATGATAAAATAATATTTTTTTCAAAAGATTAAAATATTTTAAAAAACTAAAAATATTAAATATTATTATACAATTATAAAATATATATATATATCTGAAAAAATATTTTTTTAGATTTTTTTGTTTTATATATTTAATTTTTTTGGATTTTTATATAGTTTTTAAAAATTAAAGTTTAAAAATTCTTAAAAATGTCAAGTGGTATTATTCTATTGCGACACATGCCGAGAAGATTTAAAAAACCTTTAAATTTAACAGTCAACATTAGTCAAAGGGCCAAATTGATTTTTTTTCTTAAGTTTGAGGGCTTAATTGGGTGCAAAAAAAGTTTAGGAGCTTAATTGATTTTTTTTGTTGAGTTTAAGGGCTTAACTGGGTGCAAAAAAATTTAAGGGCTTAATTGATTTTTTTGCAAAAAATTAAGGGCTTATTAAACCCTTAAGCCTTAATAAATTTAAATTTTTATATATGCATCAAATACAATTTAACCAAAATATAACTTTTAAAAATTATAAAATAAATACTTAACTTTAAGAGAGAATCTTGACAACAAAATTTGAGAATGTCTATTTAAAATTTTTAGATGCCGAAATTAAAATTTTCAAAATTTTCACAGGGTATAATTTAAATTTTTTTAAAAAAATTAGTGTCTAACTAAAACTTTTAAAAATTGAAAACTTTTAAAATTTTTTAGAAGGATATTAAATTAAAAGTATTCAAAAATTTAAATTACAATAAAAAATTAAATTTTTGAAAGGTTAAATTAGAATTAATTATAAATTAATTGAGTTAATTGCACCACGTCTTTAAAATATGAAATTCATTCTAAATTAGTCCCTAAGTTTTTAAATATTTTAATTTTATCCTCAAACTATGACCTTTATTTTGAATCTATTCCCAAACTTTTGAGCATTTTACTTTTATCTTCAAACTATGACTCTCATTCTAAAAAGTCTCAAACTTTTTGAACATTTTAATTTCATCTCAAATTATCAATATATTCTAACTTATTTTATGCTAATAAAACTGTTATAAAATTGTTAATTGTCATAAAAAACTGATGTGTATTATGTAATAATATGATGTGGTATAAACGAAGATTTAATGATGGAGTTAGACTATTCAAAAAGTTTGAGGGCCAATTTAGAATGAAGGTTATAATTTGAGGATGAAAATTGAACATTCAAAAGTTTGGAGACCGATTTAGAATGAAAGTCATAATATGAAGATAACATTAAAATATTTAAAAATTTAAATATCAGTTTAAAATAAACGTATAGTTTGGAGGTGTATGATGCAATTAAGTCAAATTAATTAAATAATATTTAATATCTCACGTAAAGCCCAAGAAATCATAATAACAGCAAATTAGGAATCGGATTTCGATCCGTCAAAGGTTCCGAGGGTATGGAAGACTCAACATGTGAAGGGTCGAATGATGCTCCCGATGAGCATTCGCAGTAATAAATGTAGGAATTTTATGTACAAAGGTACAAAGTTCAATTCCCGTGAGGAAGATGTGATCGGCGAATCGTATTTGGGAATCAAAATATTTAGGTTTTATTTCAAGTGCACCAATTGTTCATCTGAGATGACGATCAAGACCCATCCGGTAGATTCGGATTACGTTGTTGAATCGAGCGCAACAAGGAATTTCGAACCCTGGCGTGATGAGGAGGAAGAAGTGGAGAAAGAGAGAATCCGAAGAGTCGGCGGATGCCTTGAAATCTTTGGAGAGCAGAGCGATGATTTTGAAAAGAGAGATGGATATTATCGCCGGACTCGATGAACTGAAGTCTTGGATCTGAGACATGCCGCCGTGAGCGTAGATGCAAAGCTGGAGGCCATGCGGCGCACTGCTTCAGCAGAGGAAGAAGAAGCAGTTGTAAAATCAATTTTCCAGAGGCCAAAGGAACCGGCAGGAAAGGATCAAAGAGGAGAAATGTATGTAACCCCAAAAATGTTCCTTCCAAGTCAGCGTTGATGGTGAAGAAAGCAGAAAAGGAAGAGAAGATGAAGATGAAGATGGGTAACACTCCTAATACAAGCACAGCTCTCCTCTCTCTGTGTAATTATCAAACGGATACATATTAGCAAATCCCTATGGCCTATTGACAATAACTTTTCAATTATAATTGTTCTTAACAACTAAGTTTTTTTTTCTTTAATTTCTTATTTGTCCTTTATTCTCAATATTATTGTTTGATTTTTAGATTCAAGTCGAAAGAGAAGATTATCTTGGTGGGTCGGCTACAATATTTAAAAATTCTAAGCTTAATAATACATAGAAGATTTATACAGTCTAAAGATTAGTCATCGAAATAACGGCCTCAGCGTCAATTTCGTGTTTTTTTTTTCTTCTGAAAGTTGAGAGTTGTACGATTAAATAAGAGAAAATTCCTACAAAACTGTACAAAGACATATGACTCGTTAAAAAATCTCTATGAAAAAGAAAGAATACATGTAGATGCCTAGATAATATGGACGTCTGCCAGAGAAACAGACCAACCATAGACACTATACTATTACCATAACTGTGACACAGAAATGATAAAGTTGCTCAACATTAGCCGCACTGAGAACTATCCTCCCCCCGCAGCCATACACTCATCAGAACCCACGGGATGACAAGGCCAGCAACCCAGCAGCAAATCCATACGCATTCTGTTACCAAAAGTAAGGAGTAGCCCTGCAGTTGTCTCGATGGAAACGGATCAACCCTCGGCAACCCATACTAAATCCTCAACTCTCCCCCTTCCTTATATCTCAAGAGTATGGGCCTCACAATTAATTTCTCTAAAAGCGAAAGAGACTTTCTAATGAGAGTACAGCACATGTTTCTGATCTGCAAAACTAGATTACGGAAAACAGCAGAGGCCAGACACGGTCGACTAATCCAGTTTACTGACATTAGGCTATCCGTCTCAACGATCAAAGGAGTAGCCTCATACTTTGAACATTGGGAGAACATAATACAAGCTTCAAGAATAGCAGCTAATTCCGCTCCCGTCGGATCTGAAAAACCAATTGATTTGGAGAAATATAAGAGTGGGAAGCCATTGTAATCCCGTAGCAAGCTACATTGAACTTGAGGGTGCCGGATGAAGGAGCCGACCAAGAACCAGCTGCAGGCCTTAGCTTTGGACTAGAGTCAACAGCGACTGTGGACGGATTTTGAATGAAATCCATAATAGAGAACGTCGACCCGGGCCATTTGCTCTTACACCAATGCCCAATTCGCACAGCCCTATCTCAAAGATTTGATCACTACTGAAGATTTTACTGTTGAAAATGATGTCGTTTCTACACAACCATATCGTCCAGATTAGTCCAAAGAAAGCACTCTCCAAAACTGTTTTAAGGATGGCTTTACCGGTAAACAATCCCAATATAATAGAAAAGCTTTGATACTAGCAGGGACAACAATTTGGATACTCCATACGTTACACCACCTTGCCCAAACTCTCCAAACAATTGCGCAATGGCAGAAAAGATGATCGACTGATTCCGAAATCTTGGAGCAGAACACACAGCGGAGTGAGGGCAGTCTTTGGACTCCACGCTTCACGGGTTCATCAAAAGTTGGTACCCTACCTTGAATTGCTCTCCACAAGAATGCTTCCCCTTTTGGAGGAGCAACTTCCAGGTCCTATCTGCCCGTAACCCAACAGTTGAGAGGTTTTCGCAATAAGATTTTGGCGTGTAGAAACCGTTCGACGAGCCAACCCATTTGATACAATCTTCCAGGCTCAATGACCTAGCTGCTTTGTTGATCACACAGAAAATCTTCCCAATCAAATAGGCGCCTTCTAAGAACTACATTCCAAACCCACACACCATTCTCTTTATGCCCAAATTCAATCACCTTCCCGGTCTTATTTACTGCTAGGCCATAAATACGCGGGAAAGTAATTTTTAAAAAAAAATAATGACAGTCAAATTCGCCAAACTCTTTCGGTCCCATTGAATGGCTCAAGAAGAATTGAGACCCCATAAGAAGTTAGCTATGGTGGCAGTAGGAACCGATACAGGTAATTGAAATAATGACAAAGAAAATAGGCAAATTGTAAACAACAGACCTGATCAACGTGATGCGACCACCGAATGAGAGCATTTTTTCTTTCCAGCCTTCCAGATTAGATTGGAGCTTATCGAAGATTGGCTTCCATATTGTAGCTGAGTTACGAGGATAGCCTAGGGGTAGGCCAAGGTAAGACGTAGGCAGCCGATACGCATTATGCCAACACAACAAAAATATTCGATTTTCGTATATGCATACCATAGCTTAAGAAGATTTTTTATAACCACTAATATTTAATTAATTAAGTAATTAAATACAGAAACGATAATTTATTCCATTCATAACAACTTGAACTCCAATATCCAGTGTAGTAAACAACATCTACCAACACACATTTCTTCGTTACCTTCAAACTAAATCTCTAAACGTTTCAACAAAGCTAATGTTTTCCTCGCTGCTCGAGTTAAGATTTGTTTTTTTCTGTAATGTCGGAGTCCATGAGAGATGCCTCTGCAATCTCCGATTTGTAAATCACCTTACCCGTTTGCTTATATTTTTTCAACGCACAATCCCTCCGCTTTTTTTTTCCCTAAATCAGAGAGACCCTTATATTGAATTTCATACATAAAGGCATATTTTTACCAGCTTTGGATCGAAACGCTTGCATTTCGGAAAAAAAATGATCGCACGACTTAGACACCTCCACTGATGGGCCAAAGACAGCACACCAACACCAAGGGTTAATGGCTTAATGCTATGAGGCTCTACGTGCACGACCCCATGCAATGAGTCTACCACAAGATTTAGCTGTTTGGCGTGATTTTAAGATAATATCTGTTTATAGACCATAATCTTTCAATAGAGTATACAAACTACTTAAACTTAGATCACCAAGGGTGAAACATTTTCCTATCCACTTAGACCATTTGATGAGCTCTAGTCTCATGAATGTTATTATTCCATACACACGTAGTGGAAACAAAAAGTTTTTACAAGTGCCTTTGTTTTAGGGTTTGAGGGTTAAGATTTAGGGTTTAGATGTTAGAGGTTAGAATTAGTGGATTAGAATTGAGGGGTTGTCGTTAGAATTTGGCGTTTATAGGTTATTATCCTAAACTCTAAACTATAACATCTAAACCCTAAATTATAACCATGAACCCTAAATTCTAACCACAACCCTTGAATTCTGAACCCCTAAACTTAGACTCATAACTTAAAAACTCTAAGTTCTAGCTCTAAACTTTAAAACTAATGCACTTGTTTTGTTTTTTTGCCTCCTGTTTATTAAAATAAATCCTTTATAGAATATCAAAAATTTTATATTTTTCATATTTTATGTTATATATAAAAAATTATTCTCTTACAATATTTGTAAACTCTAAAATCGTCAAAATAAAAATATTATTGGAATGGAACAATTTATTTTAATTTTTTTATAAAAGGGGATGGTACATAAATAATACTATCAACCCTTCATTACAAAAATTTCTAAACGTAATCGGAGAAAAAGAGTACACTGATAGGACCTAACCAAAACAATACTATGCAAACTAATATTCAAGAGCAACGTCAGCCACATTACCCATCAGACACAGCACCAGTGCATTTTAATATATTTTTTAACAATTTATTTTATTATTTTATTGTTTAAATATATATATTTAAATCTTTAAAACTAATTTTCATAAAATATTTATATATAAGTATTATTATTAACTTATTCAATTACTATTAAAAATCTAATAATATGTTTTTTCACATAATTTCCTTTGTCTTTTTTAAACTATCATATTCTTTTTCATACATTTTATTTGCTCAAGCAACTTTCTCACACAGTACTCTTATATGTTACGGTGCCAACAAGTTCAAAAGTCAATAAATAACTCAATTGATATGACTCCAAACATTAATTAGATACTAACATATCATTATAATATCTTAAAATTAAACTCAATTTTTTTTAGAATACACGTTTATTAATCATACATAAAATTACATCTATAATCATTTAATTAGTATATAGAGTTACTCTAGAGTATTTTTATTGACCAAGACAAAAACGCGAGCTATTTGCGATGTTGCGTGCAGGGAAAGAGTTAGGATCGAATGCTAGGATGGACTAAATTATTGAATTTTAAAAATATAAAGATTTATTAAGTATTTAAATTTAAAATTGAGGGGCAATGCATAATTTATCTAATATTTAAATTTACAGGGTCTTAAATTATCACTAGACCAAAAAAGTTGAAGGACCAAACTAAAATTTTAGATAATTTAATTAATAATATTTAAAAGAAATTTAATATAAATTTTTAAAAATTTAAGAGGACTAAGTTAATTTTTTTAAATTAACTTTTTATAAAATTTTAAATTTTTAGAGGGGTTAAGGCCCACTTCGGCCCTGCCTGTGCTCCATCGTTGTTGTGTGGTACAATGATGAGAAAAAATATTAAAATTTTTATGTGATTTTTAATATTTTTTCAATGATATGGTAAAAAATATACTAAAATTATTTTTTTGAATAGTCTAAAGGTGATTACAAGGTAATATCTGTTCATACATATTCTTAACCCTTTACAATGCACATATATATTGTAGACAAAGTGATTGAACTCGTGTCTTCTAGGATGAAGATCATTCGCTTTTTTACTGGGACACTAAAATTATTGATGTTACCATTTCAATAAAAACAAAATAATGTTACTACTCTTACGTTTGGGTCAATTTAACAAAAAAAATTGAGCGTAAAAAAGAAAAGAATAAATGTTTAAGAGCTAAAATAATTAAACTAGTAAAGTTGAAGGTCCAAATCCGTAATTCTGCCAACCTTTTCAAATTGTACTGTACAGACAAGTTGTTAATATAAGTGGCGACTGATGATGAGAAACATGTGTGATGAAAAAGAGAGAGAAGAAAATACAAAGAATATGGTTTTAATGTATTGTTCGAAAGGCTTGCTCTACTTCTTCTTCATTGTGTTCTTTTCATGTAGCCGATCTATTAATGCCCAGAATGCCACCACTGATCCTTCTGAAGGTATTCTTCTCTCTCCCTAGTCCCTATACTTACACATATTATGTATATATCAAAACTTATATATATATATATATACTCAAGTAACACAAGCTCTGAATTCTCTCCATTGGCCTACATAGCTAACTTTCCGACCAAAATTGCAGATAAGTTATGGGTTTTCTTTTGTCAATCACTGCATCTTAAGATTTTTTGTTATGTATTTGCTGTACAAGTTTCTAATCCAATCTGAAAACTCCTTTGCCTCGTAACTACAATCATATACGATAATTGAACACTTCTAAACAGAAGAAGTTTAAACGGGTTCATACTTACTGTTATTTTTTTGTTGTCCTCCTGGTTTCAGAAAGATTTGTACCGATTAATCCAGAACGAATTGTGTCACATTTAATTTTAATGAGTAGATCTCCTAATAAAAAAATTTCTACATACAAAAAGCATCAAACTTGAAACATGCTTACCAAACTTCAAAGGATTTTAATTTAACTTGTAATTGAAAGTAATTTACTTATATATAATTAATAAGTCATTATTTACAACCAGTTAATTTAGCGTGATGAGTCGTTAAATCTTTTAAATAAATTTAAAAATTTAAATTTTAATGTTGTAAATAAAATAACATGAGTTAAATATCTAACAATAAACTTTTACAGTATTTAATTTAAATTAATCAATCAATTTAAATTAGATATAGATAATTATAATAAATTATTAATATTTTCAGAAGAAACATATTATTTGCATAATAAAAGTTGTGTAAAAAATCTCCTCTTAGAATTTGAAAAAAGAGTAATGCATGATTTTACCAAAATATGGTGACGTGAAAGAAAAGAAATTAGGTTGGCTTGTCATCATTGTCTTCCGGTTAAGTGTCAAAAGAATTATGTGCATATACAATTTCTTTGTTTCAAAGTTTTTTTTTTGTTGACAATATCAAAGTTAATACAATGAGCGTGTTGTTTTGATATTAAATTATGAATAATTATTTGATACATTATATGTAGAATTTTTTTCATAAGCAAACATTTATGGCTGCTACATTTTTCAAGGTCCAAAACTTTAACTCTTAAGTTGTAATACATAAAATGTATTTTAAAAATTTAAAATTTATCTGCAAATATTAAAATTCTAACTTTTAAACCCTAAGAATAAAATGTTAAAAAAATAAGTTTTTCACCGATAGTGCATAGAATATTTTTCCTTAAATTATATATATTCACGATGATATTAATTTTTGGATAATTATTCCATACACAAGCGGTCGAAATAAAAAGTTTCGCAAGCGACTTAGTTTTAGGGTTTATGGTTAATTTTTATGGTTTAGAGGTTAGGGGTTTGAGTTTAGTGGTTTAAAATTGATGGGTTATGGTTAAAATTTAGTGTTTGGGGTTAGAATTTAGGGTTTAGAGATTAAAACCTAAATCCTTAACCATATTACTCTATACCCTAAATTTTAACCATAAACCCTAAATTATAAACCCCTAAACATAATCCCATAACCTCTAAACCCTAAATTAAAACTAAGATGCTTGAGAATTTTTTTTTTATTTTCACCGCCTATATATATATATAGAATATAACTCCTTAATTTTATGTGTTCAAAATATTATAATATGTTAATTATTTGTGTTTTGTGTATAAATGTACTACGTTGTTTGTCATAATAATTTAATTTAGAAAATAATTTATTTTATATAAATTTAAATATAGCAAATACTTTGATATAAAATTTTGTGTAAAGTTTAATCTACACAAATTTTGATACTTTTAGAGTTTAGGGGTTTAGTTTATAGAGTTTCAAATTTAGAATTTATAATTTTAAGGTTATAGATTTAAGTTTTATATTTTATAGTTTAAATAGAAAAGATTGTGTATTTTTTTACACAAATTATATTTCAAAATATAACATTTAATATATTAGTATAAGTTATGTAGTGCGTGTTTTATTTTTGGTGTCATCTAGGTATGACAATTTGAATTTCAGATATTTGTGATTATATATCTAATTCGATTTTTATAGATTAAATAATTGATTAATCATTCAGCATATGAACAGATTCAAACCTAGAAATAAGTATTTGTTGGTTTTACTGCTTCTGATATTGGTTGCCTTCGTAAGCAAGTTTGAGGATTTTTCAAGCTTCCTAAGCTTGTGTGTAATGAACAAAATTCTTCTGCCTTTTTGTGTCAATTTAATTATATACTTCATCAATGATCTAATATCACGTGTATTGATGATTATTTTTTAATATTTTATTATTTTTTATTTTATTGATAATACACGTGAAATAAAATTATTGGTGAACTCTTCATAATCTATTCCGCACAAAAAAGTACTCAAGCCCTTTGAGTTGTGATTTATAACATGCCATTCTTCTTCAGTCCATCTTTTGATAGGCTTTGGTTGATTGTCTTTCTTTCATTGGCACAAATTACGTTAGGATTGACTCTTGGATTAGACTTTGATGTCAATTGTTAGTGTAGTTATGTCAGGCAATGTTTAAGTCAATTAGTATTGGGTGAACCAATGAAAAAAAAATCAAAAACAACGTAAGAGAGTTTATTCGGATCGATCAACGATTTTATCTCTGCATAGTCTTATTTAGAGAAAAGTCTACTATAATGTTCTCAATACAAGAGATACGAATCCTCAACCCAACTACATATGCTAGTTGTAGACACTCTCTCGTATAATATTATCCTAGTCATTGTCTTCCTTAAGTGATCTCCACTTATTACTTAACATTTGCTGTAAATACATCCTTCAAGTCTCTCGACAACACACTTAAAATATTTCTCAAAACATATTTTTGTAAAACAATAAAACTCTCCTTTCAAATAATACAATAAAAACCCTTGAAACTCACACTCAATTCGAACCCTAAGTCTAATTATTATAGATTTCATCTATAAAAGTTTTTTTTCCTTTAATATAATTATATCATAAAAAATATCTTTTTTTACAATACTAGAAAAATTCTCTCATTCATCTCTTTGTCAAATATTTTTTAAGACTCGTTGATATATTTAATATTGATTTTATTTATTTATTGATACTATTTGTTGTATAATTTCAGATACGTCATTTTCGTCGATCAAATATAAATTCCTAATCACATTCAAAAGGATTTTTTCTTTAAATTAATCATAGCATCGAAAACTCCATTGTTGACAATACTAAAGAATTTATTTCTCATTCATGATCTATTTGTCAAACATTTTATGAGGCTCGTTGATTTATACAATATTTACTTTTTATTTATTAATATTACACTGTGTTTTAAAATTTTACATGTCATTTTCATTGATCAAATATAATTATTTTCACATAAATAAGATTATTAGTTTAAATCTTGATACTATAAATAAATATTAATTAATCTGAAATGTTGTCCCATAATAAACTTTTACAATAATTAATTTAGATTAGTCAATTAATAAGTTGAATTATACTAAATATAATCATCCTTATAAAGTTTGGAAGTATGCATCAATTTGCCACTTGATTTGCAAAGTCAGAAAATGATGGAGACAATAGACCAAACTTTTGTTTTCAAAACAAAATTCAAAAGTGATATGGGTTTTCTTAGCACGTGTCTTGACTTTTGAAAACAAAAATAATTTGATAAAAGTTCAATAATTGCACCCATATCTTACTATAAATTACTATTTTATTGCTTTTATCTCCATCAAATAAATACTTGGATTTATTTGTTATTTTCATCCAACATATTTTGAGTAATATTTTAGGGTTATATTTTGATATATAAATCATATAAAAAAATTATGCAACCCTTTATATTTAAGCTATAAAATTTAAAATCTAAATCCCTAGTCCTAACACCCTAAAATCTAAATTTTAAACCCTAAACTCTAAGTTTTAACCATAAATTTTAAATTCTACACCCTATAAACTAAACCAATAAACCCTAAACCTTAACCTAAACCCTAAAATTGAAAGGCTTGTATAAACTTTAGTTTACACAAGCTTGTATATCGAAGTATTGTTTTTAATATTTTATTAACCAATAGTTTTAAATTTTTAAATATGGGCTACGCTTGGTAATTAGCGAATAACTGATAGCTAATTGTAGGTTGCATTAGATGATTGCATAAAAGTGTTTGGTAAAATTAACTCATAGTGGATAGTTGTTTGCTTATTTAAACAATCAAAATGACATATAATGACATGACACTACAACAATATAGACTTTTAGTGACAAATTGGCAGTGACTAGGAATAATTTTGTCACAAATATTAAACTTTTGTGACTTTTTTGTGCGACACTACTAGTATAAGTAATTACGATGTATTTTTATTTGGTAACTATTATAGTAGTAATTGTGACGATTATATTTTTCACAATTAAAGTCTCACTATAAGTATAATTGTGACACAAATTTCATTGTCACTAAAACTTTGACACATGATAGTGACGATATATAAAGTGGTAACTATTATTTGATATCTGTTGTGACAATGAAATTGTTTGTCACTTAAAATTTTACTTTTTGTTGTGATAAATTTTGTCACTAATAAAAATAAAATTAATGACAAATTAGATATTGTCACAACAATAAATTTATTTTTATAATAATAGTAATAATAACAATTATAAAAAATTAAAGTTACCATGAACTAGTTTGTCAAAAGGTACAATAATTCTATTAGTCTCTATATTATGTGTAAATTATTGTTTTAGTCATTCTATTTTGATTCATTTTAGTCCCTTTATTTTTTAATTTTAAAATTTCAATTCTAATCCAAACGCGACAACGGCAATATGACTAAATTACAATGACTAAAATGATCAAATAAAAGAACAAAAATTAAATATGCAACTTATGTATAACAAATGGGCTAAAAACAAAATTTTGCTTAACATAATCAAAGACTACCATTCATGTCAAAGATCAAAATTTAAAAAGTACATAAACTTGAAGTGACCAAATTAAAGTAAAAAGACTTATGTAATCTTAGCATAATACGTGATAGTAAAATTTTACCTTGGGTAAATTTTACATTTGATATTTGTTTTAACTTTGCTTGGAGTTATCATTTGCATTGTCAGTATACTAAATAATTATCACATAAATGATAATTCTATCAATAATTTAAATTAAATTAATTTATGTAATTAATTAAAATATAATATTTAATATATAACATCTAATATTTTAGGTGCAAATATTAATATTTATATGTTTATATTTTAAAATCATATCAATTATTTTATATATTTTTTTCAACAAACGTATTTAATATAAGAAATCATAGAAAAATTAATTAAATTATCCTTATAATAATTAGTGTTATAATTAATAAATATTTTTAAAATAAATAAAAATAATTCTAATTAAAATTTAACCTAAATACTATTTTTCTTTCAAAATAATATTAAATTTCTTGCTTAGCCTAGTAGATAGACATTATACTCCCCCCTCAAGATTCCAGGTTCGATCCTCCATGAAACCATGCATTGTATTTATTTATTAAAAATTGACATGAAGGTGACACAACATCTATAATTAAAAGTTTGTTGACTACAATGCAAAAGTCCCATTAAATTTCAGGGACATAAATGAGATGTTTGCAACTAAAAATATAATTAATTTTTTATTATTGAAAGTGATGATATATTTTAGACACTATTTCAATATGTATTTGTGATAAAAATGGTTGCACTAATAAGAATAACATTAGTGTCTAAATTTTAGTCATTATTATTAATCTGTAGTGTCAAAAATGTAGTCATAAAAAATATAACTAATTGTGACAAAATGCTAAAAGTTGTCACTAATATAATAGTGACGGAGTTATTAGTGACGACCGGTAATGACTCAAAAAAATTATCACTATGAATTTCAGTGACTAAATCTAATACTTTTAGTGACCATTTTCAATGTCACTAAAAATGTGTTTTCTTGTAGTGTAATTATATTCAATACTTGTTTGAATAGTTTATTGGCTATCATTATTTGGTATCTATATGTGTATTAATTTATCTTTTAATCTAATTTTATTAATTATCAAATTTTAATTTATATATTATTTTTTATTTATAAATTTATCTTTTTAATTTTATTAGTTATTCAAATTTAGGTTTTTGGAGAACCTCTTTGTAATTTTCAAGGATAGAAGAGGCTTTACAACTCTTATATTCAATCATTTACCCAAAAAGCTTAGGAGATTTTTTCGTTTTGACCGGTTTTGCTGTCACAATCCTATTTTTACCAAACATGCAAATTAACGGATTTTACTAATTAAATCTCTAAAAGTGGTTCAAACCTCTAATTTTAGCCCATACCAAATATGTCATGGTTCTTTTCTTGGAATTATTCTGGATGTTTTGTTTAGTAACATAATTTTGATAAATGGTGACCAGCTAATTAACATGAGTATTGTTATTTCTTGTTGAATGAATGGGGAAATAGTTTATGGTTAGAGTACAGGGGTTTAGAGGTTTAGTGTATAGGGGTAGAATTTAAGGTTTATTGTTAGAGTTTAGAGTTTAGATTTTAGGGTGTTAAGACTAGGGATTTAGGTTTTATATTTTATAGCTAGGGTTGTATAAAATTTTTTTACACAGCTTGTTTATCAAAATATAACCATTTGTTTAATATCATATAATGTTGATAAATGGTGACCAGCTAATTAACATGAGTAATTTTATTTCTTGTTGAATGATTGGGGAAATAGTGAGGGCATTGAACTCAATCTTCCAACAATGGGATACACAAGCAGCGGATACATGGAATCACAGTGGAGAGCCATGCAGTGGACTTGCTCTCAGCCAAAGCGACTCTGTGCTTGAGGATCCTTCTAATAACCCCGCTGTCGGATGTGATTGTTGTTTCAACACTAACACGGTTTGCCACATTACTCGACTGTATGCTTCCTCTCTCTCTCATTCTTCTGCAATTTTTTAAGCCATTACAGTCAAAATAAGGTCAATTTTGAGCCAGAAGCTAGTCCATTCATGTTAACCAGCAAAGCTTCATTATTATTAATGACCTTGGCCGGAAGTTTTAATGCTAATTAATAGTAATACATCATTTGTACTACTAATGTTTCACATGTTGTAAACACTTCTATCAGGAGGGTATTTGATCTAGACAAACGAGGAGTGTTACCGGTGGAGCTTTTGGATTTGCCTTTTCTGAGTTTCTTGTAAGAATTTTCTTTTCCAATGAATGCAAATCTTTAAATGTTTGCAATATGTCTTTTATTCAAGGAAAATGGCTGATGATAATCATTTATATTGTTTTTGCAACGCAGGAAGATTGATCAAAACTTCTTCTCCGGTCCTTTGCCAGCATTCATTGGGAACATGTCTAGATTGGAATTACTGTGAGTACTCAAAGATTGATAAAAGTTGCTTTATGTATCAGACACTGATATATTTAATTTGTTTAAAGGATCTTCTTATATCGAAGAAGACGCCTTTCTTCGAATTATTTAGTTATTGTTACCTTGTATAGGTCTATGGCACACAACGCTTTCTCTGGACCCATTCCAAAGGAAATTGGAAATCTCAAGGAGCTATCTGTGCTGTAAGAGTTCTAATTTGAAGTAAACTGCTGCTTGTAAAACTGTGTGTTTGCTTTCTCAAGTTTCTCAAAGATATTATATGTGGATCAATTTCATGCAGGTCCTTGAGTAATAATAATTTATCTGGAACACTGCCTCCGGAGCTCGGTAATTTAGTCAACCTTGAACAACTGTAAGTTCAAAATGTACATGGTTGTGTTTAAAGGTTATCCCATGAAATTATAACAATGATTCCTGTATAAATTTGGCAGCTACATTACCAGTAGCGGATTGGGTGGTCAGATCCCCTCTACATTTGCTAACCTTGTAAACCTGCAGATTGTGTAAGAAAGATACCTCTCTATTGCCTTTTGCAACCTGCTTCCTTACCTTAACATGATAATTGTAAGCTTAAGATTTTCGAGTTCGGACTAGAATTGATGACGAGTCTAATAATTTCAGTAACCTCGGTTGAATTTCAGGAGGGCAGCTGACAATGCATTCATGGGAAAAATACCAGACTTTGTTGGCAATAACTGGACAAAGCTTACATCATTGTAAGTCATCAAAACATCTTGGTTATAATTTTCATCGAGAAGGATAGCTCTGCCTCGATTGTTCATCGGTTTGACTGACCTGTCAACTGTTTATACAGGAGATTTCAAGGGAATTCTTTTGAAGGACCAATACCATCCAGTTTTTCGAATTTAACCTCACTGAATTCTTTGTAAGTAGAGAGATACATTGCGAATTTAAACTCATTTGTATGTACATACGTGCGTATGTTATTGTTTTTTATACTTGTATATCATGTAGGCGAACCAGCGACATATACAATGGGAGTTCTTCTCTAGATTTCGTAAGAAATCTAAAGAACTTGACTGACTTGTAAGTTGAGCATACTCCTAGATTTCATGCATTTCCTTTTATATAAATTTAAGAATCAAAATACTGATTCTTCTTTCTTTTTATTCTCCATAGGCTACTTAGAAATGTGTTGCTCACCGGTATCTTGCCATCTTATATCACGGAATTACAATCTTTACAAAAGCTGTAAGTTTTATCTCAAAGTTCACTGCTTCGATACTTTGCGATATCCGCTTGCTTCATGTTTATAATTTCTTTCTGTTCCAGGGATTTGAGTTTCAACAACATAACAGGCACAATTCCAAGTGCTTTGTTCACCATGAATTCTCTCCAAGACTTGTAAGCAACAAGAAAACAAGACAAAACCATCCCCTTCAATAGTTGGAACTCCAGCGTCTGGCCTTATGGTTTTCACACGACTTTATATCGCTCATCCGTGCTATTGTAATGGCCAGGTTTCTTGGAAACAATAGTCTACTAGGTGCCATTCCAAGCCAAAAGAGTGAAACTCTCCAGAATATGTGAGTTACTTTTTAACCAACTGATATTAACAATCAAATAGTAAACGTAGTTCGATTGTCATCATTCTGGTAATATATTCATATTCCATACTTACTTTCTGCCAATATACTCCTCTATGCAGAGATTTATCATACAATTTACTCTCAGGGACTTGCCTTCTTGGGTAAAACCAGGCTTACAACTGTCTGTATCTGCAGCCATGACACTTCCTTTACTTATCGTTGCTTTCTAATTTTAACAACTGTAATAATCAGTTGAACTCAATACCAATAAAAGCTTGTTTCATGGAATTTTATGCAGGAACCTTGTGGCCAACAACTTCACACTTAACAGCTCAAGCATACGGTGAGTTCTCGTCGTGCTGCACCAGATTTTCTCCGTCTCCTAAACTTTCTTGGAAGAACTGCATTCTTTTAAAGTTCCTAATCAAGAAATTGTTTTGAAACTCCTCAGGCTCTTGCCAGGATTAGAATGCCTTCAAAGAAGCTTCCCATGCTTTAGAAATGCTCCACGATGTACTACCTAAAACTTTTGAACCGGTATCTGTTGTTATCTTTAATACGTTTTTAACATGTTTCGGTGTCGACATTGGCAGATGCAAACTTCTCAATCAAGTGTGGCGGGGGACAAATGATTTCTGATGGGATAACGTTCGAGGCTGATAATAGTTCTCTTGGCGCAGCAACGTTTAATGTAACCAGTACACATAAATGGGCGGTTAGCAATGCAGGAATGTTTGCAGACAGACTAAATCAACTGTATGTGGAAAACTGTGGAGGACAAGTGAGAAGAACCAACACTTGGGAGCTGTATCAGACTTCAAGGCTATCTCCTGGATCACTCAGATACTACGGCCTAGGCCTTGAGAACGGGGTTTATACTGTAAGGTTGTTTTTTGCAGAAACAGGTTTCGAAGACCGAATCTCACAGTCTTGGAGGAGTCTAGGGAGGCGAATTTTCGATGTTTATATTCAGGTAATATTTCATTTAAAGTATGTATTCTAAGTTTTATATCATTCATTGTATCCAATCCGCTTATTTTCATTATGTTTATATAATTTTTCACTTAGAAGTACTTATTGCTGTAATACCTCATCAAAATTTACCAGGGAAACCAGACATTAAGGGATTTTGATATATCGAAGGAGGCTGGTGGTGTTCAGAGAGCAATAACTCCAACTTTCACTGCTAATGTAACTGAGAACCACCTTGAAATTCACCTGTTTTGGGCTGGTAAGGGGACTTGCTGCATACCAGAACAAGGTTATTACGGTCCGTCCATTTCGGCTATTAGTGTTACTCCAAGTAAGGCACCTTGAAATGCTTCATGTGCTTATCTTCAGTTTTCTGTTTCTATTACATCTATATTGTTTCTCAGATTTCAGACCAACCGTCAGAGGGGTACCACCGGGAAATCCTAAAGAGAAGAACCACACAGCATTGATTGCAGGTGTTACAGTTTCTGTGGTGGCATTATACTTATATTTGCAATTATCTATCTGAAGCGAAAAACAAAAGATGACGACGAGGAAGGTA
This sequence comes from Hibiscus mutabilis, assembly GCA_019671005.1. Classification (NCBI taxonomy): domain Eukaryota; kingdom Viridiplantae; phylum Streptophyta; class Magnoliopsida; order Malvales; family Malvaceae; genus Hibiscus; species Hibiscus mutabilis. The sequence continues at coordinate 58,459,317 of CM033720.1, forward strand.
AGAGTATCGATTTTTATATATGTCATATATGCAATTATTGCCTTCTAATTACCTTACATGACAGTTCTTCTTGGCATCGGCCCTAGACCGAACACATTTAGTTATTCCGAGTTAAAAGCAGCTACTGAAGACTTTAATCCTTCAAAAAAGTTAGGAGAAGGGGGGTTCGGACCTGTGTACAAGGTAAACAATGTCTTAACATTTTTGGCATGCTATCTTGCTTGTCACAGACGGTTACTAAATTGTTGTTTTGCATTAGGGTACACTTTCTGATGGGAGAGTTGTAGCTGTGAAGCAACTTTCAGTAGCATCAAACCAGGGGAAGGATCAATTTGTTACCGAGATAGCTACCATATCAGCAGTGCAACATCGTAATCTCGTCAAACTATACGGATGCTGCATCGAAGGAAATAGACGCCTACTTGTTTATGAGTATCTCGAGAACAAAAGCCTCGATAAGGCACTCTTTGGTATAAGAGCATTCTAATATGATATTATTGTTCCGTTTGTGTCGATTAATGAAACAACTGTTTGAGATTCCTTGCACTGTAAATTCAGGAAAAAGTAATTTGCATCTTGATTGGCCAACCCGCTTCAGTATCTGCTTATCAACTGCAAGAGGGCTAGCTTATCTTCACGAGGATTCTCGGCCAAAGATTGTTCATAGGGATGTCAAGGCAAGTAACATTTTGCTTGATGCAGAGCTCTGTCCCAAAATATCTGACTTCGGATTGGCAAAGCTTTATGATGACAAGAAAACACACATCAGCACTCGCGTAGCTGGAACGATGTAAGATCTTTCAACCGTTTAATTTGTTCATTAATCAGAACTTAGTAGCCTGCAATTTTTTTGGATCCAAATCACTAGATTTAGTAGTTTCTCAGTAAACATTATTCATCATGTGTAATGTTATATCTTGAAGCGGCTACCTGGCACCGGAGTATGCAATGCTCGGCCATCTTACAGAGAAAGCAGATGTTTTCGGCTTTGGTGCTCTTATATTGGAGATTACAAGTGGCAGACCAAATTCATATAATACGAACGAAAATGACAGAGCTTTCCTTCTTGAATGGGTAATGTAGAAGTAAAATTTTCATTTTGCAGTACTATTTGTTAGTAGTACTTTGTCATGATCATTAATGTGTCTAGGTATGGACTCTGCTTGAAAATAACCAACTCTTGAGCCTGCTCGATCCAACATTAACGGAGTTCGACAGAAACGAAGCTCTACGAGTGATAGGGGTTGCACTTTTATGCACTCAGTCGTCACCGCCGACGCGGCCGTCCATGTCCCGAGTTGTTGCTATGCTTGCAGGAGACATTGAAGTGAGCAGTGTTACAACAAAACCAAGTTATATAACTGACTGGTATTACAAGGATATAACAGGCAGCTTCATGATTGAAGAATCACAAACATCCAATGCTTCCGATCATAGCGGCAGTGACATCAAGAGTAAGAACAAGACTACTTCGCGAGAAGATCAACCAATGTTCTCGCCAGTAAATATTACCGAGTTCAGTGAGAGCATCGGAGAAGGGAGGTGAGAGTTGTTTGTTCCATGTCTGCAATAATGCCATACCAGACTGTCTAAAGAAAACATAGAATTTATGTTGTTTCACTGAAATGTCTTGTAATATACATATAACAATATTATAATCACAGCTGCGACTAATTAATATTTGGTCAGTCTGTGTGTTAATTTCGTGTATATAGGCTAATGCTAGGTTTAATTGTCTGATTAATTCTGTCCTTTGTGCTTTGGCAATTTAAAGAAAAAGGAAAAAAAGAAGAAGAGCAAATATGTCCCCAATTATAGGTTAGTGTTGCATGTTCAAAAAAAAAAAAAGTTAGTGTTGAACTTTGTTACTAAACTTTGTTTTCATTGATGTTTGCTATTCTACTTCGATATCATGAATCAGTTTACACCGGCGATCATTTGGTTTTGTGGGGAGAGACGCTATATTTATCAAGTAAGGTTTAACATTTAAATTTTTATATTATAAAAGAAACAAATTAGATTGATGATATAATAATAAATGTTGAATTAAGATAAGATATTTTAGAAATTCAAGATGAATAGCACATATATGAAAAATAAACAAAAGATGAATTAAATGGGTACGTGTGTATAATCGATGTACAAAAACAGGGGGGAAATAACAAAACTCGTGAACAAAAATATATTCCAAATTACAAACGAGGATTGGTCCAAATGATAAGTAACTCATTATCGTTTAAACATGTTTTGAGTTCCAGACCTAGTGTATGTAAAAAAATTTCGTTGGGAGACTCATCCACTGAAGTCAGATTTGCGATACGGGTTGGTCCATATTAGTCAGGACAAAGTTTTGGAAAACCGAAAGAGTAACAAAAATATATATATATTCAAAAGTTACAAATCTAAAACATAAAAAAATAAAAAATAAAATTAGATCATGGGTTCTAGATCCACTTGGAGTACCTCATTCTTTCCCCTAGAGTCTCCTTTTCCCTCATCTCTAGTTAAGATTAAGATTAGAATTCGAATTTTCAAAAAAACATAAAAAATAGAAAATAAAAAATAAAAAAAACGAAAATGAAACAAATTTAAACTACAAAATGTAGATAAGAAGGGCAAGACTTTATGACAAAAAAGTATCAAATTTTAGCAACTCGGAAAAATTCTTGAAACAAATATGTATAACTAAAGATGGGTTAATTTACTAACGTGATTGATCTAAGTGGTAAGCAGTTTAGTATAGTTTAAGCAAGTCTTGAGTTCGAGATCTTGTGTATGCAAAAAATCTTTACCGGGAGACTCACCCTCTAAAGACAGATGTGCAACGCGAATCGATCTAAATTAATCAAAACAAAATTCTAAAAAATCGAAAAGGCAACCAAACAAGATGTGCTAATTTACGATAACATTGTAAAAAAAAAGAAAACTACAAAATGTTAATCGGTTAAAATTATGGGTTTAAATTTGATACACAGGCTGTGTAAAATAATTTTATACAAGCATGCTTATTTATATTATAAATCAAAATTAAATCTAAACCCTAAAAAACTAAACCCCAAACTCTAAAACCTAAACCCTAAATTATAAACACTAACCTTAAATTCTAAATTCTACAACTCAAATCCCTAAACTCTAAACCCTTAACCCCTAAAACTAAAAAATCTTGTGTAAACTAAAGTTTACACAGGCATGTGTATTGAAGTTTTTCTCTAAAATTATTTACAGAAACATGATGAATATTATAGTAATTGTCAAATTGTCTTCGGATGTGAGGAAAAAGTTTGCAACAAAGGACTAAAATGAATGGAAAAATAAACTTATAATACCCCAAGGAGAACCACGCACATTGACATGTTGTAGACATATGTGAATATAAAACAAAACTAAGTTGGACAATAGCGAATGTATGAGCACCTCAACTCTAATTACTTTTCATGCTATTTATCTTACCAATGTGGGATAAAGAGAGTTTTTACTTCCTTACTCAATTTACAATTACCATACTTTGAGCATCAATTTCCCATTCATCACTCAACTAATTTGAGCATATGAGATATCATTGTAAAGGTCTCATAGAGTAGAATAAGGCCCAATAAAAGTATTATTCGAATATTCACATTTACCCTTGCGTAATATGGCTCAAAGTTATAATTTCCTTACATTTTTTCCAACACTTAATAAGTTAAAAAAAATTATATTCAAACACTTGAAAAAGTCGATACTCAACCAATATAAAATTATAAATATATAATATGACATATTGGTTGAATATAGACTTTTTCAAATATTCAATATAACTTTTTTAATTTCGTTTCATCGAGTGATTAGAGTCAAGATCATTACATGTGCGATGTTGTTGCTTGACAGTATTCTTATTATTATATGTGTATGACATGTAAACACATGGTTCTTCCCTTGAAGTACAGTAAGTATATATTTTTTCGTTCAATTTAATCTTTGTGCACGTTTGCAGCAAACTCCTCGGTTGTTGTAGATGAAGATACCCCGGTTTTTCTTGGGATAAGACTCTGAACATGAATATGTGCAAAAATAAAATTAACAAAAAATAGTTTTCCAATTAAAGAAAAGAGATAAATATGAAATTGGCGTTAATCTTCTTTAATGGAAATAACTAACATATCAAATATGTAAATGATATTGACATGTAAATAACTAAATGTTAATGTCACCTTTTTTCGAGGTAAATTGAAGCTTTGATGTGGAGGTATGACGCAGGAAATCTACAAGATGAACACAGGTAAGCTACAAAGGATGTGGGGAGAGGATTAAGGTGAACAAAACAATAAGAATTCTAGTGTTTTCTCTTAGCTTTCAAAAGAGCTAAACTTACCTTTTTATACACTAATTTTTCCCGCCGATTTGCTTTAGTTTAATGTGGTCCACTAACTTCTCTTATAGTTTAGTCGTTTTAACAAAATATCTAAAGTAATTATTTTTTCAGTCGTTTCACTTAAATTTAATGTAGTCCACTAAAATTATTATCAACTACCCTTATCCTTAGCCATTTCACTTTGATCTACTGTGATCTTCGAGACCCTCGAAAAAAATAATGTGGTCTTCGAAAAGTATTCGTTAGCCGGTTTAACAAATTTTTTACATCATCTATGTGGTCCAAAAAAATCTTTCCCAACTATCTTTCATCTTTCAGCTGTTTCATTTTAATCTATTGTGGTCCTCGAAGACTCTTATCAACTTTTCTTATAGTTTAGTAATTTCAACAAAATGTCTATTCAACTATTTTTTGCAGTCGTTTCACTTAAGTTTAATATGGTCCACAAAAATTCTTACCAACTGTTTTTATCCTTCAACGTTTTATTTTAATCTAATATGGTCTTCGAGTACCTTTATCAACTTTTTTTTTATCGTTCAGCCGTTTCAACAAAATGTTTACATTAATTATTTTTACAACTATTTCACTTAATTTAATATCCACAAAGATTCTTATCAACGGCCCTTGTCCTTCGGTCATTTCACTTTAATCTAATGCGGTCCTCAAGGACTCTTATCAATTTTTCTTATCGTTTTAGCCGTTTCAATAAAATGTCCACATCAGTTATTTTTTTCAACTGTTTCACTTAAATTTAATGTGGTTCACAAAAAATTTTACCAACCATCCTTATCCTTCAGCCGTTTCACTTTAATATAATGTGGTTCTCCGAGATCCTTACCATCTTTTCTTATCGTTTAGCCGTTTCACTTAAATCTAATATGGTCCACAAAAATTCTCATCAATCGCTCTTATCCTTCAGCCGTTTCACTTAATCTATTGTGGTCCTCGAGGACTCTTATTATCTTTTTTTTATCGTTTAACCGTTTCAACAATATGTCCATATCAACTATTTTTCAGCCATTTTTTTTTTTTTTTCAACCTTTTCACTTAAATCTAATGTGGTCCACAAAAAGTCTTACCAACTGTCCTTATCCTTCAATTGTTTTACTTTAATCTAATGTAATCTTCGAGGATCCTTATCAACTTTTATTATCATTCACTCAATTCAACAAAATGTTCAACTCAACTATTTTCTCCACCGTTTTACTTGAATCTAATGTGGTCCGAAGGGTCTTTACCAACCTTTCCTATCATTCAACCGTTTCAACAAAATACTCACCTCAACTATTTTTGTCACGTAGCATGAGATTTATGCTATCAATAATATTTTTTAATCGGACTCACACTATCCTGCAAATGACACTACTCGAATTTGGAACACATATGAGAATGTGTTCAATCTACAACCACTACAACCACACTTGGATTCATAATTAATATATTTTTAACGTATAATTAATATTTTTTTGTACAATTTTTACTTAGGGAGAGGAAAAGGGAAATTTTGCTCTTAATGAGTCTTGAACCCACAATCTAGGGGAAGAGGAGGGTGTCAGCTGAGAGCTTTAACCATTTGCTCTAGAGATTGTTGACATAATTAATATATTTTTAAATGTTATAGAATTGTTTCATTTAAAATGATTTAATGAAACTAGTTTATGTCACATCCAAGGCCAAAGAAAAAGGATTTTATTTTGATACACAACCCGTGTAAAATATTTTTACAAAGCCTTTTTATTAAATCTAAAACCCTAAACCCTAAATTCTAAACATTAGACCCTAAACCTTAAACTCTAACCCTAAACCTTAAATTATAAAACCTACAACTTAAACCCCTAAACTTTAAACCCTAAACTAAACACATAATCCCTAAATTTAAAAAGCACGTGTAAACTTTAATTTACACGGACTGTGTATCAAACTTTTTCTCAAAGAAAAATATAAAAATATATAATTTAAATTATTCTTAACATTTTTAAATAAGTAAAAGATATAAATAACTATATAATATTATTTCTTAATTTATATAAAAATGGATTTTCAATAAATTCTTAACTAAGTTGGTTGAATAAATTCTGATTTTCTTGATTTTTTTCTTTTTAGAATTTTTTTCAATTTGTATTTTCCATATATTTTTAGTTAATACTTTACAATACAAATGAAGATAATAATAGCACAAACTCAACCCACTTGTAATGAAGGCCTAATAACCAATCTAGAAAACCAAAGGCCCAATGATCACCTTAATTCTGAAAGCCCATATTGACCCATCAGTCATCCAATTTGAAAGCCCAATAGCTCACATCTTAAAACGAACTGCCGGGACAAATTCGATGTCTACAGTCGATGGCAGGCAAAGATCGAGCTTCTTACTATTTTAACATAAATATATAATTTTTTAAAGGGATTAAATTGAAATTTTATTTTTGGGGACATGTAATTTTACCACTGCTCTTAAATTTTAACCTTAAAAATTCCAAGAGACTAAAATTAAAATATTAACATTTAGAGGGACCATTAACCTAATTTAGTTTGATTCTTTAGCTTCTCTACAATGGTGTTTTCAGTTCAGATATTTTATAATCCCCTCTCTCTCTCTCTATGAATTAAAATATTATTCGCACCATGTAATATTATTGAAGAAATGAGGAAATTATACAAAGTTAAGAAACTAAATTGCAAAAAGAGAAATTTTGTTTTAAAAAAATATGAATTGAAGTTAAATAAATATTTTATAGTGGTTTAGTAGCATGTGGTTCAAATTTGATCAGAATAGACTTAAAATGAAGAAAGGATTGAAGAAAAAGAAAATCATGAACTAAATTGCAAAACGGTAAAATTTAATTTTTTCGGCTTCGAGTTGCAAAATTGAATTAACTCAAACTCAAATTTTCAACAATTTATTCGAGTTGACTCAAATAACTCAAAATTTTAAAAAAAAATATTTTCCGAATTGGATCGAATTTTATTCCCTCCTATCTACGCATACAACTTAAGTGCAGAACTTTGGTCGTCATATTTAGCTTTTTTATGATATTATTTTCAATCAATTAAAAAGTTAATTTAAGGCAATTTTTTAAGAGAAAGTTAAATGACTATACATGACCCGGCAATTAATCCAATTAAACAATAAAAATAAATAAAAAATAAAAACAATTATCATTATCTAATGTGTTATATTTTGATACATAAGCTGTTAAAAAATTACACAACCCTTCATAATTAAGCTATAAAATCTAAAACTTAAATCACTGGCCCTAACACCATAACACCTAAACTTTAAACTCTAAATTTTAAGCATAAACCTTAATTTTACACCCTATACACTAAACCTCTAAACCCTAAAATTAAAATACTTATATAAATTTGCGTATCAAAATATTTTCTACATCTAATTTCGTCACATTCAAATCCATTCTAGATTCTTCTAAAAGAATCCTAAAATTCAAACTTTCACTTTTCACTATTTAATGTGATTCAACCTCTACCGTCCTTCACACCACCCAACCCGGTAACAACGAGTCATAATTAGATTTGATTTTTTCAAAATGCCTAACAAAATCTCCTGGTTTCTTCCTATTATATGTTTAATAGACTTCTTTTATTATCTGAAAAGAGCAACAAGAAGAAGCCAAAGATTTTGTTAGGCACTTCGATTATGGTTGGTTGTCACCTGGTTAGGTGGTTGAAGAGCGATGCATCCCATAAGACTAGATTTTGCAAGGTAAAAGTTTATAATGCGAACATCAATTATATTTTACATTTTTTTTATAGAAGTGACATTATTTTTTAACTTTCAAAACATTCTTTTGGACTCAACACTTATATAGATATTGCTATAGTTATATCATCCATGATCAAGTCTCATTTATGAAATTCCCATTAATACAACCCTATACATGGCATGGCATGGCATGTCATTATGAGGATGTCAAATATTTTATATTAGGTCCGTTTCACGACTAAAAAAAATTGATTTTTAGCTTCTTCAAACTCTTTTTCTTTCTGAAAACATCTTTTACCTCAAGCTCAATTCTTAGTGAACACAATATGGCTCCTGCCAAACTCTTAGCGAACAATCTAAAACAGGGATAGAGCCATAATTTAAGAGTGAGGGCAAAACAATAATTTTTAAAAGGTGGAGAACAAATTTATAACCATTTCAATATTTTTTAAAAAAAATATAAAGGGTCAAAGCTAAAAAATAAATTTCTCCCTGCACAGGAGCAACAGCCCCTCCCATTGACAATATACCACCGTCCCTGATTTAAAATCATCACAATTCTTGTATAAAAAACTACTCTCTTTATCTTGTTTAATTCATTGGAATTTTTTCGCATAATATTTTTATAATTAAAATTATAATTTAATCTTTAAAAAGTTGAAGAGTGGGAAGAGACCTTTAAACGTCTCTGATGTTTAAGTCAAACCTTTACGATAGAGAATTAAAATAATAAAATAATAAAAGTTTTAGTATTTTATCTTAGCCATCAAAAGAGCTAAACTTATATGTTATTTTCTTTTGACTATTTTTCTTAAATCTAATGTGATTCAAGAATTTTTTTTACCAACTTTCCTTATAATTCGGTCGTTTCAACAAAATGCCCATATCAGTTGTTTTTTCAATTGTTTCACTTAAATCTAATGTGACCCACAACTCCACATAAATCCTTATCATTCAGTCGTTTCATTTTGAATTTATTGTGGTCCTCAAGAATCCTTACCAACTTTCATTATCATTCACCCATTTCACTTAAATCCAATGTCGTAGACAGTACCGGTGATGAATATACTGAGATTTCCAAGACTGGCATAAACATTGGATTGATCCTCATATCTCTGCGAATTTGTCTAAAATAATACATATCCCGTCTTCTCTTGATCTCAGAACCCAACGTTAGACATGTGTACATAGGTTGGCGAGAAAAAATGTCCATGAAAGGATATCTTCTTTTTCAACGATTGCGAACGCTACATGAATGTATTTTCTATTACCGTCTTGTGTAACTGCCAGTAGAAGGGTCTGTCATACAAAAATGTGTTGTCGATCTGCAGTATCGGCTTGCAGTGGCAAAAAGTCTTAACGCATTACGAGAATGTCCAGAAAAGGCAAAAAAATGGTATTCCCCGACTACGACCCGATCATTGTAGTATCTTAGCTTTGTTTCTAGTTGCACAATCGTTCTCGGGTTATATTTTTGTATCACCTTCAGCCACGTTCGCAGCTCGTTGTACGATTCCTCCCACTGCCTATACAGTTGTTGGACAGTACGATATCTTATAAACCATGCCTTATCGTATTTAGCCGTATACGTAAATTGAGATTTAATCAAATCTATACATACCGGTACTGATATGCGTGGATTTACTTTCACGAGTGAGAGTATATGATCAGCAAGCACGTGCACATCCAAGTTAGGATAACCTTTACTCAGGCTTGCCATAGAGCATGTATGAGGTTGTCGTATCTTGTTATCTGCCACAGGTTGTTCATCCTCTTCAAGCGTGATACACGAACCCTCTATTTACATTTGTCGTACTTGTGAGGGCATTCAGCGATGTATTTGTCCGCTTCAGTTTTCCTCACCGTGGACGTAACTGAGTTGCGTATGTTGTAATGCTTGATCGCAGCCTCCGCCAGTTTTTTAGTCCTGAAGACCATTCCACATTTGAGTTCACCATCGTTTCGTTCCTTGAACATCTCCACAGGTTGCACAGTGGATCGTAATACGCTAAGCGATTGCATGGTCCAGTAGAACTGCGTGGGGAAACAACTTTTACAGGTTCTTCCACCGTATCATACTCCGGAGTAGTGTCTGCATCATCCTCTACATTCACGGGCTCGTCAAGGTTTGCTGGTTCTTCAGGAAATAAACCTATCTAGTCATCTTCGGGCCTGGGCTCCATGAGCGGTTCCTTATCAGAATTATCCCATTCAAAACGGTATAGTTTTAATTTAACGGTAATATGTACCATGCTAGGTTCTGCGACCATAACCGGATCAGAAGACCGTTGACGAGGCCTATGTCCAATATCTAGGTCCATATCAGTAGCGCTTGAATGTCTCTTCATCGATAAAAACCATCGAATTGGTAAAACTCTTCATGGTAGGACAGCCCTGTAGATGATGATGGTACTACACCCAGGATATAAGTTGAGTGTCTTCCGTCTGAGAAATTATCTATGTATGGGTAAAACTCTTCACGGTAGGACGACCCCGTAGATAGAGACACTCCTACACTCGCACTGTATGGATTGTACGTTGAGTGTTGTGTTGGTGGCATGTTCAGGTCTAAGTCGAACCTGGCTGCGCAAGAATGCCTTAGCCTGGAGGCAGAAGACGATGAAGCTTGGTCATTGCCCGTACTTAGTAAGTTGAAGCCTTGTTGCAAACTTGATGTTGGACTATGAGCATTTGGGTCGAAATCAAGATTTGCTCGAAGCCAATTTGGCATCGTAGTCTGCCTTTCGACGTTTCGTTCAGAAAATGTTGCGAAGAGCTCTATGGGCCATCCCATAGAATAGTCGTTATGGGTATCGAGCATCATGTGGATATCTTCGTCGTCTCAAACATCGAATATTATAAAATACAACGGATCTAACTACGAAGGTAATAGATACCTCAATGATTGTAATTCTCTTCTAGAGGCATGTGAAACTTTCTTCCTTAGTGCTCGCTTCACCCTTTCATACATTACTTCCCTCGAAATTTGTATCTTAACATTGTAGGGGGACTAGAATATGACACCAATTTCGGTATCAGGGATCATCTCACCATCGTAGTATACTAAAGCATCAACTCTTTTTGCCATTGTTGAAATAACAAGCAGTATTTTTTCTTCGCAGACGACGTGCTTTGAACGCGTGTCATAAAACATTTTATGTACCTATTTATAGGAGGTAACTTGATAGGTTGTTCGAGGCGAACTCGCGTGCAAAAGAGGTATACTTTAGGTACTTATTTTTCATTTAAACCTTTTTAATTTGATATCAACAACATTTTTTTACTGCAAAATTCCCATCTTATACTTTTTAATATCCATCAAATTTGCCATGGATACGAAAATATCATCATTTGACTCAACTCGATGTGAAAAAATCGACTTGTTTTGACTCGACTCAACTCGAATTTTTTTAAATAATATTTGAGTTATAAAATGAAAATTCGAATAACTCAAAATTTTTAGTAATTAGTTAATCGTTTTTCAAGTTTGAGTCGAGTTTCTCAATTCGGCCGATATATTTTGATATCACATGTGAAAATATAAAGAAATATATATGTATATTGTATATGAAGATATAGAAAGCCTTTTAAATTGGAACCAATATGTATAGAAACTAAAAAATTCGACTCGATTCAAAAAAACCATTTTTTTACCTAACTCGATCGGAGGCTCAGCCCTAACATACGAGGTCAAAGAAGATAATAATAGCTAAACCGGGCCCACTTTTAATAAAGGCCCAATTGTCAATCTGAAAATCAAAGTCCCAATGATCACCTTAATGCTGAAAGCCCATAGAGGCCCAACAATCACATAATTCAAAAGCCCAACGGCTCACATCTTAAAACTAATGGCCCAAATGGCAGGCTAGGATGGAGTCTTGTTACTATTTTAGCATAATTACATAATTTTTTAAAGGACTAAATTGAAATTCTATTTGGGGGGGGGGGGGAACAGGTATTACCACTGTTTAGTCTGCTTTAACTTTTAACTTCAGAAATTTCAAGGATTAAATTTAAAATATTAATTTGTCATTGATAGCCATAAAAAACATTTTAGATTTTACAAACTTTAAGGTAATTCGGCTGTCTTCGTTACACTCTAAATTTTTTTTATAGAACAAATAATATTTTATTAAAGGGTAAAGAAACACAAAAATTTTTGAGTGCCTCATTAAAAAGCTTTTTAATCTTAAATAGAAAAATATATATATATAAAGAATATACACAACAGGTTACAAATTACACCCGAAACATCTCGCAAAAGCAACAAGATACATGTTACACCCAAACCATAATCATACATCACCTGAGTCTGCTATAAATCCCCAATAAAGACCCACGAGTCTTAAAGTCTTCCTCCAAAGACAACTCCATTGTCCTAATGGAAAATTGGAAACTGCTTCAAGCATGCCGATATAGGTTGTTTATGTATTGTTTTACCAAAAATAATATTACCATTTAAAGGGACCATTAACCTTGCAACTTGTAACCTTGTTTTGAATTAGAATTGATAAGAAAAAACCATTTCCATTCCATACAAAGGCTTTTCCAGCATCATCAATTCAGTTTGATTCTTCAGCTTCTCTATAGTGGTGTTTTCGGTTTAGATATTCCAGGATCCTCTCTCTCTCTCTCTCTCTCTCTCTCTCTCTCTATCTATATATATATAGCTTAACAAATCAAAATGCAGATGTAATATTACTCACATCATATAATATATATATATATATGAGATATGATACACTTAAATTATGTAAAAATCAATTAGTTTTACATTAATTAATGGTCATCGGATAAAGGTAAATGGATGACTGAGATTAACCGATTCGAAATGAGTAGATTATAGCAAGAAAAAATAAGGAAACAATCTTAGTCATTTAGGGTAATAGACTTATATTATATATATATTGGGAAAATATTTGGGCGGTGGAAAACTCGTTTTTCACAAATGGATCCAATTTAGGGTTTAGGGGCTTAGTTTATGATTTAGAGGTTTAAGTTGTATGGCTTAAAAATTTAGGATTTATGGTTATAATTTAAGTTATATGGGTTAGGGTTCAGAATTTAAAATTTTAGTTTTTAGAGTGAAATTAATCATGCGTTTGAAAAATAAATTTTCTACTATCATTACATAGAGTAATAACCGATATATATTTGTATTATAATATAGCCTGAAAGTAATTATGGAAACAATCCAATGAGTTTTTTTTAATATTATGGTGTAATTATACGGAAGTATTTGTTCTTTACTTTCGGTCCTTTAAAAATGCACATATATCGTGCTTTAAACCTAGATTTTCTAGAAAAAAAAAATCACATTCCCTTTTACTATATGTTATATATATAAGATGAACAAAAATTAGGTGCACTTTTTTATGCCCCAACACAAAATAGATTCTAAGCTCTAACCCTAAATTATAAATTCTAAATCCTAAGCCTTAAAAATATATCCTACCCTAACCCTCTAAATTCTATCCTTAATCCTTAATCCTAAACCTTACATCAAATTTTTTAGTATGGGATAAATAGGAAAAAAAGAGAGAATTTCTATTCATATGAGATAATACCATTCATATTCTGAATCAATCACGCCAATTTTATATATGAATGGAATGAAATAATCTTACCATTTGAAAAATATCTTGTTCCAACCTGTAAATGAATCTTTTTGATGATGATTCTGCTGGACCCTGATTTCTTTCTTTCTTTCTCAACTTAATTTCACTTTTTTTTCTTCCAGAAATCTTCAGTCGTAGAATTCTGAGACCCTTCAAACCACCAACCAACTTCTTCTACCCACCAGCCACCATCCATGGCTTCCTCTTCCCTCCCTTTTCTCTTCTTTCCCCTCCTTCTATTTCTCAACCCTCGTTTTAGTCAAGCAAATCTCCACCATTCCAAAACCCTCCTCCGATCAACCCTTCCCTCCCAACAATCACCTACCGATAATGACACCATTGCACTACCAACACTGTTTTTTGAAGTCACCAACCCCATCAATGTCCCACACACCAAGCCATGTTCCCTCACTGTTCTACACCAGGACTTTGGCTACACATACGGCAAATCTCCTGTTCTGGCAAACTACGCCTTTGCAGATGACTGTTCATTTCAAGAATTCTCCAGGATTGTCCTGGAATGGAATGCAACGTGTAAAGGAAGGCAGTTCGATAGGATTTTCGGAGTCTGGTTATGTGGAGTTGAGCTTCTGAGGAGCTGCACAGCTGAGCCTAGCCTACTGGGATTGTTTGGAGTGTCAAAAAGGATGTAACCAAATATTCATCATTGCTTCTGATGAACAAGACTCAACCCTTTTCTGTTTATGTCGGAAACCTGATCGACGAAACGTAGACCTGTGTTTACCATGTCAATGTAAGTCTGTATTTTTACCCTGCAGTGGAGAAAATAGGAGATGTAGGGTCTGAGACTGGATCTATGGCTGATTTAATCATACCCTTTTCCAAGGATTTGCCATTGAAGGATGGATTGTGGTTTGAGATTGAGAGTTCAACTGATGTAAAAGGGAAGGAATTTGAAATTCCTCGGAATGTTTACAAGGCTGTTTTGGAAGTCTATGTTTCTTTTCATGAGAAATATGAGTTTTGGTAAGGAAATCCTCCAACTGAGTATATTGTTGCTAATAACCTTACAGATTTTCCTGGAAATGGACCATTTAGGGAAGTTTTGGTCAGTTTAGATGGGGAACATATTGGTGCTATTTGGCCCTTTACTGTGGTTTACATTGGTGGAATTAACCCTCTCTTTTGGAGACCAATTAGTGCCATTGGTTCATTTGATCTCCCTACTTATGACATTGACATCACCCCGTTTTTGGGGAAATTATTGGATGGGAAATCCCACAATCTAAGTTTCAGTGTCACAAATGCCTTGAATGTGTGGTACATTGATGCCAATCTGCACCTGTGGTTAGACTGTAAGAGCTCGAAGACCAAAGGGAAGCTTCTGCATCATAACATCGGTCCACTTGGTGTTTCTTCGGTGACAGATTTTCATGGTTTAGATGGAAAATTTGTTACAAAAGCAACCAGGTCCATATCCTCAACTGGCTGGATCAAATCAAGTTATGGGAAAATCACAACAAAATCAACCCAAGATTTAAGTTATAGAAACTCCATGGTGATGGCCAAGGATGGGAACCTGCAGACTGTGAACCAAAAGATCCGTTTCGATAACCGAATTCATTCAAACATGCCCGGCTCGAATCCAAAACCAAATAAATCACTCAAGAGGTTTCTGTTCAACATGTACTATGACTACAACAACCAAGGAAATGGAGCTTCATTGACTGTAGCTAATGTCACATTGGGATTCAATGAAAAGAGACTTAAAGACAAAGTGAAGAATCTGCAGAAAGGGAATGGGTTCATGGCTGTGAAGGATAACCTGGTTTTCAATGGAGTTGGAAATACCAGCCAAATGCACATATATAATGGCCCTAAATCTTGCTATACTAGGGATGCAAGCAGCTCAAACTACACCATTCTTCAATGACAAAGTGAGAAAAAATTGCAGTGAAAGTGCAAAACATCATTTGGAATCTAAGCATCACATGTAGTTGATTTATGAATGCAAATTAATCATTTGTCTTGTTGGATTCTTGATTTCCGCAATGACAATACTTTTATTGGTTATTAGAAAATATTTTTTTTGAAATGGCTTTTCAAGTTATTTTAATTTTGTAATTTTCACTATTTTATTTTTAATATTATCATATTTACGTATTTATATTTTGATAATAAATAATACTGTATTACATGAAATATAAAAAAAATAATCATTATATTATTTTGTAGGACAATATTAGTGCTCTAATGTAGTGAAAATTGGAATATTATCAATAGTTTAAATTTTGCAATAACATTTTTAATATTTTACTAAACATCTTTTGTATTACTATTTCGATAATAAAGATATATAAATCATATTTTGTAGATAAGGTAGGATCTTCCTACCCTACGTAATTTTTTTTATAGTTTTACACTAAGTTAAGATTGTTGGGTGAATGTAAATTAATAGTTGAGATTAATGACAAATTTGACTAATTCGAAACTAAAACTTTGAAATTAGAGTTCATCATTATAAAAAAGAAAATGGAGTAGAAGACAAACAGGGACAAAGCCACCTTATACGTGAGAGGGGTAATTGTCCCCCAAATTTGATGAGTTAATTGCATTTTAGGTCTAAGAGTGTTGAAAGTATTGCAATTAAGCCGTTGGCCATCCCAAAATTTTATAGTATATTGTTTTTAGGATCCTGTCAATTAAAACTAATAAAATTAAATCGTGATCCCTCATTTTTTTCGTTTAATTACTTTTAATACCTTTCAATTTTAAAATTTGTAAAATTAAACATATACTCCCTTAATTTATATAATTTAATTACTTTGTAAGACTTATTCATTTCAAAGTTAACTAGTCTATCATTTGTAGTTCAATCCTGGCTCCAACCCGACAAAGCCATAGTTAATCTCTGCTACCGAATGCTATTGTTTTGGAAGATATTCCTCCCAATCACACCAATCTTTGTAGTTATATGACTGATATTCATTTTGTTAAATAAATGGTTGTTTGTTTGGCAGCAGCAGGCTGGTTTGAATGAGGTAAAAGGGTGGTGCACCATCAAGCAATGATCCACTATAATCATTTATCTTTTATTTATTGTAACTTAGATAGCAAAATTCTTGGGAAGATACATTGTTTTATCTAAAGCTAGTAGGAGGGCACACGGTGTACATCCCATCACTACCGTACAGATGCATTTGAAAACAATTCTTATGCTACAACAACCAAGAAACGACCTAAAGCTAACATACTCGATGCTCTCGAATCATTTTTCGAAGTATCTGTTAGTATGTTATGTTTTATCAATTTGAGGTTTGTTGTGTTTTCGAGCTTTTTTTCTCTCAACAATCTAATGGTTCAAGACGTTTATCTTATGGTTTAATTGATTTTTATCTTAAATAAAAATTAAATTATCGTAACTTTAATTTTGCTTCCCCGAAATTTAAAATTAAAATATTAAAAAAATGTTATAGATAAAAAAAATAAATTTAACCAACTTTTATTACTCCTTAATTCTCGAAGAAAGTTACTTGAAAAAGAATTTTTTTTTTATAGTAATACCGGCTGGAAATTATTATTATAAGAAACCAAAGTACAGAGAGAGAACATTGAGTAAAGAAAAGTGTCACGTGGCTAAAGTTTCAATCAGTCCACCGTGCGGCCTTAGACAATGTGACTCAAGACAAATGCCTAAGTAAGCCTTTTCAACCCTCTCGGAAGATCAAACTTCCTAAGCACCAACAAACGCAAAGCGTTCTATGCGGAATCGGATCAAACGAGATGAGCGAAGAAGAACTTCGAAAGAACGCTCAAGAACAAAGAAAAGAACACAAGAACACTATGAGGATTTAGATTAAATGCCTTTATTCCTTGGAAACTTGGATACATGAAATGAAAAGGGGGAGGCCTCTATTTATAGTTGAGTTCCCCCATAATCCGAACGGTCTATACAAATTTACATCGGCGACTATGATCGAATCCTACCAACCACAATGGTACAATCATGGGAATATTCCCTTCTATCTATGGTAACAAATCCTATGTATACAAGGCAAGTTTACATAGGTCAAAGTGGATGGATAAGCCTTCTAGAATCTCCCACGAATCGGGCTAAGTCTGGTGGTATCTTTGGGCCTAAAATCTCTATCAGAACCTATTGGGAACCCTGGTGTGCACCTTGTGGTGCCAATGACTCGGATCTTGGCTCGCGGCCCATGACATTCTCCCCCACCAAACTTGGCGATGCCCTCGTCGCGCCTCTCGAACAAACCTGAGATCGATCCTAGAGCTTCCTCTCGTGCACCTTGGCTTGATCCCAACTCAAAATCTGGCTTGATTGTCCCCCCATAAGGACCACTCTCCCCATAAAGAGCACCGGACTCTGATTCGGTTGTCCCCCATAAGGACTGCTCGCCTTGGCTCGCACCGCCACGCAAAATTACCCATCCCAGGCACATCTTGATCATAAGAACTCATTCATACCAGTTTTGACTTTCCCGATCTGAACTCTCCGATTCCTTGTGCAAAAACTTAGACGCCTTCACGTTGAACACGAACGAACCCTCAGAACTCTGAAAGGTTTTTTTGGCCCGCACCAAGTCTTGGCAACTCCATCTGATGGGTTAGGTTTTCTGCGCCCTACACCCAACAAATCTGGCAAATCAAACTGTAAAACACTATTACTGTATTCAAGATGTACCTCACACCTTTTCCCGACATTTACTCTACGCATCAATCCTTCGTCCCTGAAGTTTGACGCCTCACTGCTCCTCGGTAATGCAAAACCCATCGAAACTTCTTTCTCATTGAAGTTCGATGCATCGACCACCTCGCTCATGGGTGGCTTCTCGACGACCTTCACGTCAACTGCCTCAGGCAACTCTCGCCCATCCAAGATATTGTCCCCAATTGTCGCCTCCAACTCGATGCCTCCTTGGCTTGGAGCATCTTCGACAAGCTGAATGGTTGTTAGCTTATTGGTTCCCCGCCCGTTGTCTTGGTACATAGGCACAACGCACTGTTCTCTCGGATCCAAGATGCATACGACGTCGACAAATAGAATGATGAGAGCTTCAATACAGTCAAGGAAGTTTAGTCCCAAAATAAAATCTAAGTCATCTAACTCGATTATCTTGAAATCCTCCTTGGCTTTCCAATCCCCAATCTACAACTCAATCTTCTATACTGTTCCCACAACTGGAACTTCCCTTGAATTCACAACCTTGATCTTACCGGTGTCCACCAAAGCACTCATCGATCGTCCCGCCACGTTGATGTCGACAAACATCAACCCTTTCAACTTCTGGCCCTTCTTCACCTTGGCAGAATTCAAGATCATCGAGCCAAGCTTTACAGCCTCATTACTCTCAGGCTCGTCCTCCATGGACTTCTTGACTCGATCTGGGCACTCTCGCGCTAAATGCGGCCCCTTACATCGGTAACACTTTCGATGTACTTTTTCTACCCTCGGCTTCCCTCCATTGATGCTGGCGATTGCACCAACTCTACCAGGTTCTCCATCTGACTCGTCGTCCTCATGGACAATGGCATCGAGGCAGCTCCTCTTCTTGGGGCAGTCTTTCACTACGTGTGGACCATCACAATGGTAGCACCTTATGGATCCTCGATCCTTTCGATCATCTAGTTTCGCATACCGGTTGGGCTTGGTCAATGGCCTCTCATTGCCATCGTCGCTGCTATCTCTAGACTCGTCCTCGTCTCTCACACCATTGCACTTGCCACGGGGCTTGAAAGACTTTTACTCCATGAACTTGTAAGCACTATAGTCGGTCAAGGACTCCGCAATAGCTAGGGCTTTGGAAAGTTCCTGCACATCCCTCTGCTCTAACTCGGTCCTAGCCCATGGCTTCAGTCTATCCATAAACGTGAAAAGCGCATCCTTCTCACACAAGCCGGGGATAAGGAGTTGTAGCTCACTAAACTCCTGAATGTAATCTGCAATGGATCCCTCGTGTTGAAGCCTCCTAAACTTGGTCCTGGCTTCTCTCTCTGTGTTACTCGGACAAAATTGCTGCTTGAACTCTGCTTGAAACTCCTTCCAGGTTCCAACGCCCGTGCCTCCACTATTCTCTTCAAGGCACCTACGTCGCCACCATAACAAAGCAACGTCAGTCAAGTAAACAATAACAGTATTTGCCTTCTTAGCATCATCTGTGATGCTCATTGCCCGAAAGTACTACTCCATGCACCAAATGAAGTTCTCAACATCTTTCGTCGACCGGTTCCCCTTGAACTCTTTTGGCTTCGGAATGTCCTTCATTGGTCTAGGTGTTGTCGTGGTTAATACACCGTTCTGCATGGCAGCCTGATAAACCATCACTTCCTCCTTCAGATCCACCATTTCCACCCTCAAGGCCTTCAGCATGGCTTCGAGATCATCTCTCTTTCCCTCTGACTGATCACCCTGGTTATCCAGCTCCTCGAGCCGTGTATCCACTACGTCGAGTCGCTCTATAGAATCCTTCATAGATCCATCAAGCCTGGTGACCCTCTCCTCGAGCGCCGACAACTTGTCCCTCGAGTTTGCTCGGCTTCTTTTGTTAGCCTGGGTCTTCACACCCTTCTGGCTTGCAGCAGCATTCTCTCTCTTCTTTGGTCCTATCTCAACTCGATGCTTCGTACCTCGAGCTAGCTCACGTCGCTCGAACAAGGCTTTGATACCAACTGTCACGTGGCTAGAGTTCCAACCAGCCCACCGTGCGGCCTTAGGCGATGTGACTAAAGACAAATGCCTAAGTAAGCCTTTTTAACTCTCTCGGAAGATCAAACTTCCCAAGCACCGACAAGCGCAAAGCGTTATATGCAAAATCGGATCATACGAGATGAGCGAAGAACTTCAAAAGAACACTCACGAACAAAGAAAAGAACACAAGAACACTCAGAGGATTTAGAGTAAATGCATTTATTATTTGGAAACTTGGATACATGAAATGAGGAGGGGAGGCCTCTATTTATAGTTGAGTTCCCCCTAATACGAACGGTCTATAAAAAATTACATCGACGGCTATGATCGAAGCCCACCAACCACAATGGTACAATCTTGGGAATATTCCCTTATATCTATGGTAACAAATCATATGTATACAAGGCAAGTTTACATAGGTCAAAGTGGATGGATAAACCTTCTAAAATCTCCCACGGATCGGGCTAAGTTTAGTGGTATCTTTGAGCCCAAAATGACTATCAGAACCTCTTGGGAACCCTGGTGTGCACCATGTGGTGTCAATGACTCGGACCTTGTCTCGCGGCCGTGACAAAAGGCACAAGCGGTCAATAAAAGGAAATGAAGCAACCTAATAAACAAGAGACTTAATAATAAAGCCAACTCTCTCCGTCTTCTCCTCTTCCAGACCAGTTTCAGAATCCTCAATCTCACTTCAACCAACAATGAAGCATTTGGCAATTTGAGAAAAACCCAGATGAGGAGACGGGGCACCAAGCATAGAACAAAAGCCCCAAATCAATTTGAAAGAATTGTACAGATCAAGGAGGGTCACGCCACCTCCTATCCGATGCGACCAGAGATAACGTCACGGTGGGGACTTCCTCGACCCAAAACATGTCCCGCGATGAAGCTGTCATAGACCTGGAAACTGCATGAGCAACCCTATTACCAGATCGAGGGGTGAAGCTGAACCCACAGACGGCAAATCGGCGAGCTTTGTTCTTCACCTCCCAGGTAAGGGCGCTGACTTCTGAAAGACCTGGCTCCGAGATTTCAGTTTTTTAATCACAGCTAAAGAATCTCCTTCAATAATAACGTTGCTAAAACCCAGGTCACTCGCGAGCTCGACAGCGTGGACGGCTACTGATGCTTCTGTGCAAAGCTGTTCGGTGTATTTGGTACCTTACGGCAACAGGCACTCATGACAAAACCCAGGCTATCGCGAACAACAACCCTCGAATGCGACATAAGCGAGGTGGGAGAAAAACGCGCATCAAAATTAGCTTTGACAAAGTCCGCTGAAGGAGGGATCCCGCGTGATACCGGCGGTGGGGCATGAGTGCGGATGCTGGAGAAAAGAGAGCCAAATTCTAAACAGTAAGATTTCACAAAGGTAACAATTTCCTCCTTACTCTGTGTAATGCCTTCATGTACTCTCTTATTCCTGGAAAACCAGAGCGCCCAGATAGTGATAAGAACCTCCCTATGTTTAGATTGATGGGTGTTATCAAAATCCAGGATAGTCAATCAGTAATGTCCATTTGACTGACTAGAGAAGGCCAAACATAGCCTAGATGCTGCCAAACTAAACTGGTCGAGATACAATCCCTAATAACATGAGCCCCAGACTCGCACTGTGTTAAACACAAGGGACAATTAGGATCAGAGACTAACCTTTTTATCTGTAGATTCTGTCTGGAAGGGACATAATTCATAACGAATTGTATCTTAACTTTTTCAGGCATGAGATGCTCCACAAATATTTAAAAAACCTTTGCAGAAAAGGATCATTGGCTAGGTTTTGTATTAAAAGTTTATAACCACTTCCGACTGAGTAGGAACCAGTGTGTTCTCCTGACCAAACAAACACATCTTCCTGCAAATAGCTCGATAGTGGAATACGCAAAATTTTGTTAGCCTCATCGATCGAAAACACAAAGTGCACAAGCTCAACATTCCAGGATCTGGTGTCATCATGTATAAGGTCCGCAACCCAGGTAACTGCATCTTGGACTGGGGATTCAACATGTTTCGGGGGAGATCCAGGCAACCAGTAATCGTTCCAGATGTTAATTGAAGATCCCGATCCTACTTTCCACCGGAGCCCCAAGTTTAAAAGTCCCTTTGCACTCCTACACCATATTAGAGAAGGCTGGGAACCCAGCTGGGAGTTTAGGAAATTTGTAGACTTGTAATACTTCGCCCCCAAAACTCTGCTAACCAGACTTGTAGGGCTCGAAATTAGCCTCCATCCCTGGTTAGCGAGCAGTGAGATGTTAATTTGGTGAGATCTCGACAACCAAGATCTCCATCTTCTTTAAGATTGCAAAGTTGTTCCCAAGTACACCAATGTATTTCGCGTTTTTGCACAGACTTTTGCCACCACAAGCGAGCCATAATAGCCTGTAAATATTTACAAATAAGTTATTCGCAGCAGGAAAACACTCATGGCAAAGAGGGGAATTGCCTGTAGCACACTCTTAATAAAAATCATCTTCTCACCCGCAAATATTTTTCAAGGCTACTACTACTTCCTACGTCTAAAACCCCCTTGGCTGCTTCTTTCACATCTTCATCAGTGTTCGAACTAAAAAATAAGCCTGACTTAGCAAGATTGATTTGCTGGCTCGAGCATAAAGAGTAAACTTGTAAAAGATCCTTGATAACAGTAGTCTCCTGAACAGTAGCCTCCCCGAAAACCAAACTGTCATCAGCAAAGAATAAATGTGTGAGAGAAGGGGCATATCTATTCAGCTTAACTCTTGTAATTCAACTCTGGCTTGAAGCTTGGCGGAGGAGTGAAGAAAGACCATCATCACATATAAGGTACATGTAAGGGCTGAGAGGATCACCTTGACGCAACCCACGAGAAGGCTTGAAAGAATCCCCCACTTTACTGTTAAGAACCACAGAGTAGGAGACAATAGATATACATCGATATATAAAGGTAATCCAAGTAGAATCAAAACCCAGTCTAATCATCATTTTTCCCACAAAGCTCCATTCAACCCGATCGTAAGCTTTGCTCATATCCAGCTTTAGAGCAAAATACCACTTCCTGCCTATTTGTTTTTGTTTAAACGAATGGAGCGTCTCATATGCGACAATTATGTTATCTGTAATCAAACGGCTCAGAACAAAAACACTTTTGGCCTCGTCGATGCAGAGAGAAAGGACCTTTTAAAACCGATTAACAAGCATTTTAGCCACCAGCTTGTACAGAACATTACATAAGCTTATAGGTCTGAAATTAGACATCGATCTGGGGTCTCTAACTTTCGAGATAATAACTATATTGGTTTGATTCACCGATTCCATTGGGTAGCCCTTTTTAACAATCCAATACAAAATTGTGATATGTCAGGGCCTAAAATATGCCAGAATTTTTGATAAAAAATGGCACCAAGGCCATCGACACCAGCTGCCTTAAAGGGATCCATAGTTTTGAGAGCTGAATGTACCTCATCATGAGAAAAGTCGTTACACAAGTCTGCATTCATGACGGCGGTGACACACGGTGCAATCCCTTCTAAAATAGCACTTCAATCATTTTCACCTTGGGAGGAGAATAAACTCATGAAATAGTTACGCGCCACATCTGCATCCTCGTTTTCAAATTCACGACGAGTATTAGTCTCATCAACAAGAGACGCGATCTTATTAAGACGTTTCTGTTGGGATGCACCACGATGGAAGAAAGTCGTGTTTTGATCCCCATTCTTGAGCCAATTAGATAAGCCCGTTATTCCCAGTACAGTTCAGCCTTATCATATCCATGTTTAGAGCCAATTTTGCATCAGCTATTTCCCCCAAGACATCATCTGTTGGGTCCAAATCAAGCAGTTCATTGAGCTTTTTTTGCAATCGAACAATGAAAAAATTCTTCTTTCTTCGTAGCCTGTGAGCCTATTTATCCAACCCCTATGCCATAGTCTGTAAACGATCTGGAATAGTGCCTGAAGATAAATCTCAGAGACGCCGAACCTCTCCTTAACATGACTCCTCCATCAACCAGGCAGCTTCAAAGCGAAAATGCCACGGCCCAGGCCTTGCCGTATCAGTTTCAGTAACTAGCTGGAGGGGCATTGGTTCGAAAAAGAGTGGACCAAATGAGAGAGTGAGAAATTAGGGAACATGGCCCACCATTCGTTAATAGCAACCCCCCAATCCAATCTTTCCCTCATAGATGTAGTAGTGAAAGTCCCTTTTTGCCATGTAAACCAACGGCCAGAGTAGCCAATATCAGATAAGGAGCAATCATCTAAAACATTGCGGAATCCCTCTATTTGCCTCTCACGTCTAGTTCTCCCTCATCTTTTCTCACTCGAGGCAATAATTTCATTGAAATCTCCAATAACTAATCGAGGTAAACCATGCGTATCATTTAAACTCCTCAACAAATCCCATGCTGCATTCTGATACCTTTCTTCTAGAGCACCATAACCAGTTACACGCCAAATATTGCCATTACCCTCAGTGATAACAGCATCAATATATTTGTCAGAGTACGATCGAACAGCTACATAACACTCTGATTTCTAGGCCAGCGACAGACCCCCACTGCGCCCTTAGGAACTAACATTAACCCCATTGGGATAACCACATGATTTACGAACCTTCTCCATCCTATTAGGACCTAATTTAATCTCAATTAAAAATAGAACTGACGGGTTAACATCCCTCAACTTTCGTCGAAGACGTCTAACTGTCCTAGGTTTCCCCAAACCACGAACATTCAAGCTTAGAAGCCTCATTGTTTCCGGTTGGCCTGGACTGCCAGACCTTCCGATAAATAGTTGCCATCCTCATTCGAATCCAAGGAACCAAAAACTCGTGAGGTTACTATGACAGTTCTTTGTCTTTTAAGACCGTCCACTTGCTCCATTGGGTTATCTTCAGAAGCATTAGTCATTTCTTGGTCATAAACTTGGCCCAAAGGTAGATTTAGCCCACTTGATCCGACAGGCCTAGTAGTGGCCACAGCTAAATTGTTTTCCTTATTCTGCAATATTGACTTTCATTTTAAACTCTGATTCAATTCCATGACTCGCGTAGATTTTGCCCCCGTATTGTGCGGATAAAGGAGTGATCCACTTAGATTATATCCGAAAATTAATGGATTTGAGGATGTAATCACTCATTTTTATCCGGTTTGTGAATATTGTTAATATAATAATTAAAGGGTATTATCGTCGCATGTGGGCATGTTATGCGTGTTATTAATATATACGCAACATATGTGTGTGATGTGTGCATGTGTGTATGGTTATTATTTATATGTATGATTGCATGTAGGTGTATGTATAAATGTTCGGGTATGTGTATATGTACGTATATGGCATGTGAATTAATGTTATTATTATTAGGATATTAATGTCATGTATTATTATTAGTTTATATGTGCGCATGTATGTTATATATACCTGAGTGTGTATATGTATTATCAGTTATTATTAATATTACATGTTATATAACTTATGCGTGTATATGTGTGTGTGTGTAATTATGTACGTATGCATGTAGTAATATATATGTGTTTTAATTATTGGTTTTATTATTGATATTAATTGTAATACAAATATATGTAACAGATCCAAAACATAAAACCCAAATATTTTATAACAGTCCACAGTCCAATCCTAGTTTACAGACCCAAGAAAGTAAAGGCATAGGGCCCAATCCGGCCAAACCCATGGCATAATTAGAAAACCCTAATATATTTGATAACTAAAACCCTAATATGTTATTTTCCTTTTTGCAGCAGCCAAAGGAGGGCCGTTGGATCAGATCTAGATCCAACGGCCGTGATTGAATCCTGCAGATAATCCAGCTGGCGCGTGTGACTCACTCCCGGGGCTGTTGGACTTCCACGCGCGCGTGGCAGGCACGTGCTGACTCTTCATATCCCAAGAAGACACGTGGCACGATTTGGTACCAGTCCTAGTCCAAGAACGCATCAGGGCCGTCGATCTTCAGGAAATCCTAACCGTTGGATCAGATCTGATCCAACGGCCAGGAATGCATCTGGCCAAAGACACCACCACCATACCTCTCCCACGCCGCCGTACCAACCACCATGCTCAGATGCACCAAAAATGAAAATACAGGGTGTCAATACCACATCGAACAAGACATGTATTGTATTTGATATTCTACCAAAAACAAAGATCAGAACAAGGATATAGGGAACCCAACAAAAGTGTATTATCATCAGTTTCTAGAAAAAAATAGAGAACAGAAAAATAGTGTATTATCAGAACAAGGATAATATTTTTTATTTTTATATAAATTTTAAATAATTTAATAAAATATTTAATATGAAGTATAATTTAGTATTTACATTATTAATATAATAATAAAAATATTATGTTTAATAACAAATTTTACTAACGTGTTACGTGATCAAATTAATAATATTTAAATGTCTTAATGACCAAAACTTTATAAAGGGATAAACTAAGTGGCCAAAACCTTATTTTTAAGGGTAAACTACACGGGAGACCACCGATCTTTGGGGTTAGCGTCGAAATGACCACCGGTCTTTCAATTTTGTCAAAATGACCACTCAACTATTGATATGGTTCCAATATAGCCACCAGCCGTTAAAACCTAACGGAGAGGTTGACGTGACAGTTAGCAGAAACTTGTATAATTACACATTTAGTCCCCCGATTTTCACATTTAATCAATTTAGTCCTAGTTTCAATTTAATAAAATAAATTAATTATTCAATTAGGTGGTGACATCACCACCTTATTAGAGGACTTTATCTATTTTTATTTAATTAAAAATCAAAGCATTGCACAAATGTAGTTGGAGGGAGTCAAACCCACATTCCCTTGGGTGTAGAGGGAAAGCCTTTACCACTGGGCTATGCATATATTTATGACATAAAACACAAAATTTAATATATGAGTTATATGATTGTTAATGCCATGAAAAAAAAATTAAATGTGATTTTAGGGGATTCAAACATCTAGCCCAAAATTTTATAAACCCTAAAAATTTTATAGACACTAAAACCTAAAAAATTATGAACCCTAAATCCTAAAAATTTTATAAACCCTAAAACTATTGTTAGTGCATGATTTAAAAAATCTCTAAACCCTAAACCCTAAAAAATATATTTAGTGCATAATTTTAAAATTTTATAAACCCTAAAAAATTTGTAAACCCTAAACCCTAAAAATCATACACTTTAGAACCTAAAAATTTTATAAACCCTAATGTAAACTCTAAACCCTAAAAATTATAGTTAATGCATGATTTAAAAAATCTCTAAACTCTAACCCTAAAAATTATAGTTAGTACATGATTTAAAAATTTTATAAACTCTAAACCCTAAAAATTTATAAACCATAAACCCTACAACCTAAAAAATTTATAAACCCTAAACTCCTAAACCCTAAAAAAATATAAACTCTAAACCCTAAAAATTATAGTTAGCGCATGATTTAACTTTTTATAGACCTAAACCATATACCCTAAAAATTATAGTTAGTGCATGATTTAAAAAATTTATAAACCCTAAAAATTATAGTTAGTGCATGATTTAAAAAATTATAAACCCTAAACCCTAAAAAATTTATAAATCCTAAACCCTAAAATTTATAGTTAGTGCACGGTTTATGATTATTAACTTAATTAATAATTTTTAGGGTTTATTGTTTATAAATTTTTTAAATTGTGCACAAACTATATTTTTTAGGGTTTAGGGCTTAGAGATTTTTTTAAACCATACACCAACTATAGTTTTTAGGGTTTATGGTTTATAATTTTTTAGGGTTTAGGGTTTATATTTTTTAGGTTTTATGGTCTATAAAATTTTTAGGGTTTAGGTTTTATAAAATTTTGGGTTAGATGTTTTTATGCATCATAAGTGTGTCTTGTTCGAATCCCCTAAAATCACATTTAATTCTTTTTTCATGGCATTAACAATCATATAACTCATATATTAAATTTTGTGTTTTATACCATAAATATGTGATTAGCCCAGTGGCGGAGGCTTTCCCCATATTCCAAGGGATTGTGGGTTCAATTCCCCCTAACTACATTTGTGCAATGCTTTGATTTTTCTCTCTAATAAGGTGGTGACTCTTGAAGAATCTTTTCCATTTTTCGGTTATATATATGGAAAGATAGAAATAAAATGACCACAATTTTGGGTATTCACTTAATTTTGCTAGGTATAGGCGCTTTTCTTCTAGTATTCAAGGCTCTTTATTTTGGGGGCGTATACGATACCTTGGCTCCGGGAGGGGGAGATGTAAGAAAAATTACTAACTTGACTCTTAGCCCAAGTGTTATATTTGGTTATTTACTAAAATCTCCCTTTGGGGGCGAATGATGGATTGTTAGTGTGGACGATTTGGAAGATATAATTGGAGGACACGTATGGTTAGGTTCCATTTGTATATTTGGTGGAATCTGGCATATCTTAACCAAACCTTTTGCATGGGCTCGCCGTGCACTTGTATGGTCGGGAGAGGTCACCACCTTATTAGAGGAGGAAAATAAATTAATTTAATTAAATAAAAATAGATAAAGTCCTCTAATAAGTTGAATAATTAATTTATTTTATTAAATTGAAACTAGGACTAAATTGATTAAATGTGAAAATCGCGAAGACTAAATGTGTAATTATACAAGTTTCTGTTAACTGCCATATCAGCCTCTCCGTTAGGTTTTAACGGCTCGTGGCTATATTGGAACCATATCAGTAGTTGAGTGGCTATTTTGACAAAATTAAAATATTGGTGGTCATTTCGACATTAACCTCAAAAATCGGTGGTCTCCTGTATAGTTTACCCTTTTTTTAATTCGATGAACAAAAAATGAACACTTATAAAAGCACAAGTGATCAATCGTGTAGTTTATCCATCCCAATCCCCTAACTACCCTTGGCCCGCAGTAACCTCGTCCCACTCGACAGAGGAAACTATATCATGGCCCTGGCCCCTTGACAGTATATAAAACTTCATTCTGAAATTAAATTCCTTACTTATAAAAATTGGGGTTTCTTCCTGTCTCTATTTTTGTTGTGTGTAAGTTTATTACAGGTACTTTCGAGAATTTTAATTTGAATTTCAGGACTTATTTTGGGATCATTAGATGAATTTGATGTAAGGTTTTGTGTACTTGGCTTCCATCCTACAGGGCTGACTAATGGCGGAGAATAGGAAACGTCCAAAACCTTTCCGATTTCCAGAATTCAAGGTCGTTGTTGTGCGAATTTCCCCCCTTTTTTTACGCCTTCACCTGCTATTGTCGCTTTCTTTTCTTTAGCGAACAATTTGGATACAATCTATGCTATTGTGGTTCTTCCCTTTTCCAGAAATATTGTCTTTTGTCACCCAATTAAGTCTGATATGCTTGTAAATTTTGAATCTAATTGAATCTGTATCATGTTGATTCATAAAACAATTAAATTAATGTTAGTTTGAATTATATCAAACTAATAGGTTAATTCACTTTATGTAATCAGTAGCCTAATTGATCAGTAAGACAATTATATCAATACAATTCTTTGCTTGTAAGTGATAGACTACGGTTTAATATATATATATATGTTTTCTATCAAAAATAGCATTAAATTTTATTTAATTTCATTTTTACCTCGAGTGGGATTCAAGTATGTTGTAAAAATAGTATCGCGTACTTGCATTTTTGTTACCTAGTTACCTTGAGTTGGATTCAAGTTTGTTGTGAAAATGTTATCGCATACATGCATCTGGTTACCTACTTATATTATTATCATCTCGTGTTGAAATGCATGAATAATCAGGGCTGTAAAAGGATTTCATCGGAAGATAAGATTACTACGCTGCCGGATGATATCCTTTTAACCATTTTATCACTGTTGACATTCAAGGAAGCAGTTGCCACCAGCATCCTTTCTCGAAGATGGCGATATTTATGGACATCCCTCCCTAGCCTCCATTTTAGATACGAATATGTTGTGCAAAAGGACGGCAGAGATAATATTTTGCAGCATTACCTTAAAGTACATAGAGTTTACTAGGATGGATGTATACGAATGGTCAACCAAGTGCTAAGGGGTCGCAAGGGTCAAGAGCTGCAAGAGTTTGGCATCCATTACCCATTACTAGAATGTTCTACATGTCATATCGATCTTTGGGTTGCCTTTGCAATTGCCATTGGGGTTTCTAAGCTTGAATTAAACTTCTCACCCTATCCATACTTCATTCATATATGTTTTGACAAGAATTACTCAATCCCACTTGACCTCTTTGATAAAACAAGGGAGATGGAGCCTTTTTTAGTGCAATTAGAGCATGTTTTCTCCATCCCTACATCCTATCTGAACGTTCAAGATCGTTTCAAGTCTCTTAGAGAGCTTGTCTTGAAATTTGTAAGATGAACGCTTTGAAACCATTTTATCTAATTGTACATCTCTTGAATGCCTACATTTGAATCAAAGTAGTAGGCTGGTCAATGTGAAGCATATTGTTCCTCACATGAAGTTGAGTTGCTTGGAGATATACCATTGTTGTAGATTGGAGAATGTTGAAATATTTGCTCCAAATCTCGTTTCCTTTAAGTATCGAGGGCCCAAGATATATATTTCTGTTAAGGATGCTAAACAGCTCGTTAATCTTTGCATGTACTCCTATACAGGGGAGCTTCAATATCCACGTGAGAATTCTTTGGGTTTACCCTATATGCAGCGTAAAGATTTTGTTTTTGGCCAATTTGCTGATTACCTTTCTCGGTTGGAGTATTTGATGATGGACGTTGGTTCTTTTGAGGTGAGTGGAAGCATTTCCCAAAGCATTTCCATTTTCTCGTGGAAGTTCTCTCTTTTACTATTGTTTGTTTTGGTTTTTGCAGGGAAAACAAGGATTCAACAAGGTCCCTTTATTTTCTAATTTAAAACATCTGTCTTTGACATGTTTGAATTCTTCCCATGGTCCCTGTGGGATGCTACGCTGCTATCATACGGTTTGCGACTTTGTCAAGGCTTCACCATTCTTGCATCGACTCGAGTTGCATGTATGTATTCGTGGTTGTTTAACTGTTTCAGACACAGTTTTATCCAATTTGAATAACTTAGATTAAATTCATAGTAGCTATTTTTGTGGTATCATACTGGATGTAACCACTGACCGGATATTAGATACGACATCTGTATTTTGCAGTTTCATTTGGCTTCTACCAAAAATCCAGAATTGAGAAGAATTGCTATATCTCCGCACAGATATTTGAAGGAGGTTTTGGTTTCAGGTTTTTATGGCAATGAGCTCCCTAAGGACATCGTATTGTCTATATTCTACTTTGCGATTGAACTAGAAAATATTGAGATATCAACTGTTTGTTTAGGTGACCTTTCCAGGCGGCCCTTTAAAAATTGTCTTGTTGATATCGAAGTTGTTAGGAGATGTATCGGGCAGCTGCGTCAAAGATTGCCTGCAAATGCCCAACTTCACTTTCTTGATGACCATTTTTGATTGATTTATGTTCCCTTTTATTTGCATATTTGAGGCCTGATTTTCTCTTTAGTTTCTCCGAGCGAGTTAGTTAGGTATGAAGTTTAGGGCTTAGAGGATATGATTTAAGATGGATTGTTATTTTATACACTGGTGGTGGAAACTTTAGTTTTCATAAGTGAGTTAGTTTAAAGTTTAGATGTTATAGGTTTAGATTGTAGGAAATTTAAAATTTACGATTGAAATTTATCGTTTAATGTATATGTTTTAAAGTTTAGA
The DNA here is from genome assembly GCA_019671005.1 of Hibiscus mutabilis. Classification (NCBI taxonomy): domain Eukaryota; kingdom Viridiplantae; phylum Streptophyta; class Magnoliopsida; order Malvales; family Malvaceae; genus Hibiscus; species Hibiscus mutabilis. The sequence continues at coordinate 58,491,385 of CM033720.1, forward strand.
TATTACATGTTTAGATGGTAGGGTATAAAACTTCATTATTATTTGTATATCATTATTAAATTCAATCAATAGATTTTAGTTGATTTAATATATTATGATACTTACACTTTATTTAAAAATAAAATATTATTCACATTTACTACTCCTTAATTCTTAAAAGATATTATTAAAAAAAGTGAGTACTACTGTACTAGAGAATAAATGAGGTATTTTCAAATAATATTATATATATGGAAAAAAAATTGATACACAAGACGTGTAAACTTTAGTTTACACGTGCCTTTTAGTTTTAAGGGTTAGGGTTTTAGTTTATGGTTTAAGGTCTAGGGATTTAGGTTGTAGGGTTTAGAATTTAAGGTTAGTGTTTAGAATTTAGTGTATATGATTTAAGGTTTAGGGTTTAGTTTTTTATGGTTAGGGTTAGGAATTTAATATTTGAATTTTTATAGTGTAAATACACAGGCTTGTGTAAAATTAATTTTACACAGCCTGTGTATTAAAGTTTTACCCTATATATATTATAATTTTCTTAGATATTATTTGAATGAAATTACTTAATTTTTTATGTTAATGCATATTGTCACGGGCCGTGATCCAATGTCCGAGTCATTAGCACCACAGAGTGCACACCAAGGTGTCCAAGAGGTTCTGAGGCACACTTTGGGCTTGAAGAGACCACCAGACTGGCCCGATCCGTGGGAAGATCCAAGAAGGCTTATCCATCCACACCTATGTGAACATAGGAGATTCTTTCCATAGATAGCTAAGGAATATTCTTGGCATTATGCCTTGTGGTTGATAGAGTTGTATCTAGGCCTTTGATGTAAATCAGTAGGGACCGTCGGATTAGAGGGGACTCAACTATAAATAAAGGCCTCCCCACCTCAGTTGTAATCATCCATTCTTTCATCTATTCTTGAGTAATAGAGAGCTCATTCACTCTAAATTCTCTGAGTTGTTATTCTCTTGTTCTTCGCGTTCTTTTAGAGTTCTTCGTAGCCGATCTCATAGTTTGCTTCCGCTAAGAACGATCTTGCGTTCTTCGAAATTCGATCTTTTGGATCGAAGATTCAGGCTTACTTGGTCGTTTGTCTTAAGGACTCGACTAAGGCCGCACGTCGGGCTGGTTCAGAAGTCTAGCACCACATGTGGTATTAGAGCGATCCTTTGACTGCCCGATTTCACGTCGAGCGCCCATGAGTGGGGTAGGCAGGGTGGACAACTGTGACAAGATGGCCCATCACGAGAGCGGGAGCTCGTAACGAGGGCGTCACGAGGTTGAGTGGGGGAGAATGTCACGCCTGAGAAGAGGCGGGATCATTAATCTCACATCGAAAAAAAGAGAGGTATTGGGATATTAATACGGTGGTGCTGCACATCCTATCAGACATGTCTTTTGGGAAAATGGTAATGGCCCCATGACAATATATTTATAATGTTAAAATTTTAATTTTTTGGATAGTTAAAATTTTAATTCTAATTAATATTAATTAATAATCAATCAAAAATAATAAATATAACCTAGTATGATTGCAAAATTTATTTCAATAGTAACATTAATGTATCCAATTAAATAAAATTTTATTAATATTATTTTTATAATTTTTTAATAATTAAATCAAAATAAATGTTGATTTTAATGTTGATTTTAATAATATAGTAAATTATAAATGATATTAAGTAATATAATAAATAATTATTTGATTAGAATTTTTAGTTCTACCAACTAAATCAAGATGGTCGATGGTTAAATATTTTAGATATTGCACTTGAAAAAAAATTAGGATATGTTGCACTCCATTTTTTATTTTTCAATTTATTCCACTTTAAACAATGAAGAAAGAAGTCAACATGTGTTTATTTATGGTTTTTTATTAAAAATTGCAAAAGTCGACTTCTATTTCTATCGACTTTACTTTAATTGTTACATATGATTAATTTTACGCTATTTTAATAATAAAAAATTGAATAATGAAATGAGCTCGCGTTTAATCTGATTTCACCTTTCATCGTTTAAAGTATAATAGATTAAAAAAATAAAAAAGTGAGGACACTACTTGAAAAATATATTTTTTATTTAATTATTAATATTTAATTTATTAATAAATTAATTCAAATCAGATACATTAAATGCTTTAACACGAAACTAATTAAGGTAGATATATTACACCCTCTTTTATTTTATTTTTGAAAATGTATCAAATAATAAGTTAAGTGAAAGTCATTTTTACTTTTCTCTGCCTTCTCTCCGTCTCCCAACTCTTAGAACCCTAATTTGTTTCCTCTCTTTTTTGCTTTCCCTTTTGATTCATCAATCGAGGTTCGCAAATGGCCAATAGTAATCTTCCCCGAAGAATCATCAAGGTCCCTATTTCGATCTCTCATCCGATTCTTCTTGATTTCTTCAATTTGTTTGTTTTCCGAGAATCCTGAAAGAAAATATTACTTTTTACACTTTTGTTTTTAATTTTCTGCGTTTCTAGAGTTTGGTTTGGTAACTGAAGTTTTTAGGCTTTGATGAATCAAAGTCCTCTGCTAATTGTTTTAAGATCTTTTTCTGAGATTGAGGAAAGCATTTCTCTTTCTTTTTTTTTTCCTTTGTGAGAATTTTGTTTGTTTTTTCCTACTTTAATTTCGTTTTCTTCATTTTTGATCTTAACAGGAAACTCAGCGTCTCCTAAGTGAACCGGGTAATTACTTTGCCGTTTCTTAATAGGAATTATTGTTGAATTTTGTTTAGCACGTTAACTTTTTTTTAATAACAGTGTTTTTATTTAAATTTCTTATTTATTATGATAGCACCGGGAATTAGTGCTTCACCTTCAGAGGATAATATGCGATATTTCAATGTGATGATCCTTGGTCCCACACAGTCTCCATACGAAGGTAGTTGTTTTTTCATCTAATTGTTGCAACTGTTCTTGTTTTGTGTTGGAATTTGTAATATTTTACAGTTGATTGAATAATAAGTTTAGCTGGCTGATTTAAATCGTAAATAATAGACTAAAACATAATTTTAAGAGAAGAGATTAGAAATAGAAGATTGAAGAAGAAGAAGAAGAAAGAGCTGAGAACAATAAGAAATTAGAGAGAAACAGCTGAGAAAAAAATTTCATTCAATTGGTAGCTCAAACACTCACCAGATCAGTGTATTTATCCCCAATTACAAAACGGCATAGTCTGGAGACGACATTATAAATATCAAAATGGCAGCATATCAATTAAAACTATAAACGACAGAACAAATGGCGGCGTTTAACTAAAGAAGTAATTAAGTAAAACAAGAAACCATACCGGTTGATTAAATTCAAACTTCGAAAGTTTTTGATAATTGGTTTACCTGTGTTCATTTTTTTTCTTGTTTTTCCAACTTTCTGAAGAGAAAAATGTCCGGTGTTTTCAGTCTTGAAGCTTAGGTCAAATTAGCATGTTTTTCAGTCTTATGTGATGCATAGTATGGTTATGGATGTTTTTCTTTCTTTGATTGCATAATGTTATTAATTTTGCACTTATTTATATGAGTACGCCTTTTCTTGTTTGAGATTTTAGGAGGGGTTTTCAAGTTGGAATTATTTTTGCCTGAAGAATATCCCATGGCTGCTCCCAAGGTACTTGACTTTGACTCATTCGTAAAACTAGCATGAATTCCTGTTTCTGCATCTATCATTTGTAAGTTGATTGCTGATTCTTGCATATGCAGTATTTCATGGCTTCATCTGATAAATCTTAATATGATTTAGAATGCTATAGTTTGTATTATGGAGAAATTTGTTTTTTACTTGGTCATTCTGGAATGTAGTTAATTGCCTTTGGCTTGTTAGGTTTTGCTCTATCATCGTATGTTGAATTGTTTGTTGTTCGGTGTTGTAGTGAACCCGCATTATTTTTTATTGATGCATGGTAAATTAAAAAAAATCTTTTTGAATGCGCTCTTTCTCCCGGTATCTTTTTATCTATAAATGGTGGTCACTTCGTTTATGTCCTTCAATTTACTCAACTGGTTGCAACATACAATTTGGTTCTCTTGCACCAGTGATTCATGAATGGTATATTCATGGAATTGCCAACCGACAGTGGTTGGAATTCAACATCAATATGTATATTGTTCTCTATTCTTGGATGTTTTCTAGCTTCCATTAATGGCATCCTTGTTGGCATGTTTTTTACTTTTTGTCCACCTTAACCAAATTTATGTAACAGGTTCGATTTCTTACAAAGATATACCACCCTAACATTGATAAGGTTGGCACCTGCTCCTTTTGTCCTTATTATATGGCGTGAAAGATGCAACTTTTTGGCACTAAGGGTTGAATATTTTTGCAGCTTGGGAGAATATGCCTTGATATTCTCAAAGACAAATGGAGTCCGGCTCTCCAGATCCGAACTGTGCTTTTGAGGTATTATAAGTCTCCGGAAGATGTATTTATATCGTTGTAAACAGTAAACCAGTATAGGTCACATGGTCTTGAATATATCATGCCTGCTGAAACTTATTTATAACATATTTTCATGTTGCCTGGATTTTTTCCTCGAAAATTAGGTATTACAAGTAAATAGAGAAGTTGAATATTTCTTTTCCACACTGCCTATTTATGTAGTGTTTTTTTTTTCTTTTGGTTCTGGAAAGACTTATTTGCAATTTCAAACAGAAAAAGTGTATTAATACTCTAGAAGTGGTTTCATTTGCGTCTGGCTTGTAGACATTATCTTTATTTATGTAATTATCTTGAGTTTTAGGATATTAAACCGACACAATAGTGTTATTTCAGCATCCAGGCACTTTTGAGTGCTCCAAATCCCGATGATCCGCTTTCTGAAAACATTGCTAAGCACTGGAAGACAAATGAGGCAGAAGCCGTTGAAACAGGTAAAATCTATAGTTGCAATCTTAGATCATTAGTATTGGTTCAAGCATGATTGACCATTACTTGCTTCCTTTTTACTGTTTTGCAGCTAAGGAATGGACCCGCTTATATGCGAGCAGTGCATGAAGACCGGTGGAATTGTTTTCCCTCATAAAATAACATTTCATGCAATGTAAGCTACTCGATGTCAATTTCATATGGAAATTTAGACTAATGATGTTTGAAAGAGTTTGATATTTGCAAAAGCTTCCAGTTACTACCTGTTTAGAATCATATAATCCGGTTGGAAGCAGACTCGGAACTTGTATGATAATACACATTGTTATCTAAAATTCCTAAATGATGAACTAAGGGATTATTCTCTAATATGGTTATTTTGAGTTCCTGTTATGAATACGGTAAGGAGTACTTGAATTTACTTGTCTCTATTCGACATATTTGGATACGGATTTGGGTATGTTTTTTTGAATTCAGTTTCTTTTAAAAAAAGAAACATACAAATATGTTTATGTTGAACGGATATATAGACATATAGATAGATGAAGTTGTTTGTGATTATGATAACGTTTAACTGGCAAATTTTGCAATTCATGATATAACTTTGGATTTGATAAATTTAGTTATTTCTATTTGTCAAATATATATTAAATTTTAACTATTTGTTTATAATGTTATTCATAATGTACGAATAAATTTTTAAATTTATGTTTCTAATATGAGCATAAATATACATTTCTTTAAGCACATTCATCAAATAAATCAAGCAAATATTTTATTTTTGGTCCAGTAATAATTTTTGTCTTCAAATCTTCTAGCCCAGAATTTTTTTAACTTCGATTTTTTTATATTTCTATTGAAATAAAATGAAACATTTGAAAATGTTAAAGATTTAAATCTTAATCTATTAGATTTAAACTCTATAAAAATAGATGAAGCACTGAATTAAATTCAAGATTTTGTGTGTAATTAATTTTTTATGTTTTATTTTTCAAAATTTGCCGATATAATTTCTATAAAATACATATTTTTCACGAATTTTTATTGAATATAAGGAAAATATTTTATGCACCACGGTGGAAACGAAAAGTTTTTACATCTGTCATTAGTTTTAGTGTTAAAGGATTTAATTTAGGGTTTAGAGGTTTAAGTGTAGATGTTTAGAATTTATGGTTCATGGTTATAATTTAGGGTTTAGGTTACAGTTTAAGTTTTAGAATAATATAATTAGGAATTTAAGTTTTAATTTATAAACCTTAAATTTTAACCACACATCTTAAATTTAAAACCCTAAATAGAGTCCTTAATCCCAAAACTTAAGCGTTTGTAGAATTTTTTTATTTTTACTGCATGTATATGTAATAATTACCTTTGAATTCACATCATATCACAAAATAGGATTTTGTTACAATAATTAAAATAAAATATTAAATTTATAATTTTATATAATCCATCCAAACATAAAGTTTGATCTTAAGAGTCCATAAGTTACATATTGACGTTAAGGGTTTTCTAAATCTTCAACAAATTATAATATTATAATTAGTAAACTAAAGTAACAAATATATTTGATTGGTTGGTCAAATTATTTATATATTTTTTTCTTAGGTAATGGGTTCTAGACGCACTAAGAGCACTTTCCTTTCTTTTCCTTCCCCTTCTCTCTAAGTCATTTTTTTCTTGAAGAAATAGAATCCGACATGCAATCTGTCAGTTGAATTGGAGTTGACATTCCTTAGAACGCCTTGGAAACATTGATAATTTCTTCAACACACCAAGCTTCGACTCCAATGGCAGATCTCCATCATCTTCAAAACTCGAGCATTTTTCAAAATGTATTTCACCATCCTCAGCTGATATGTTACATCTTCAAACCCTTTAAAAGACACCATTTCTAAGCTTGACAGCAAACATTCCGGCACAGATTGCGGAGGTTTCCAGCGGCATTCGAATCCAAGTCCACGGCAATTATCATTCTGGTGTCAAATGACCAACCAAACAACTATTAATTTTTCTTAAAATATTCGTGTTAGACATGCATTCGATCTAAATTTGATTCACCTTGGCAAGAACAAGGACTTCTAAATTAGTAGAAATTTCCAAGAAAAGTGATAGCATATTCCAGCCACCATAGCCAACATTTAGCTCCAATCGGACCAGATTAAGAAGCAAACGATGTGGTCCGAAGTTACACCGTTTATGTAACATGAGGAAATAGAAAACATATATCAGCAAAAAAAAAAAAACAGATCATCAACAGTGTAATGACAAGCTACGGTTGATGTTATGTTGTTTCGGTTATCGCTGTTAATCACACTAGCATAAGTTCCGGTCGTTATTGCGATTTAAATCCAAGTGCAGTGCATCCTACTCACCATTTTTGTAGACCAATCCCAATGGAAGGAAACAGACTTAGCAATGCAGAGAGCTTTGAGAAGTGGGATATGGCGATTTTCAAGCCATGTAACCGATACATTCGCTTCAACTAAGCTTGAGACATCCTCGAGATCGAATTCCAGGCCCAGATTGTCTTCAAGATGTAGGTGCTCAAGGATAGGAGCATTTATCTCAAGTCTGTGTTTATGTCGGCCGGCGGCGAACCGTATGGGCATAATCTTCAATGTCGGAATCGAAATGTTGGAAACCGTTGAGTTATCACCAACATATTTGCTAAGAACCAATTCCTGAAGAACATGACAACCTACAAAAATCCTGGAAACGGACTCATCGGTCGTGTACTTAATTCAGACAAGATGCAGAACCTTGAGACAGGGCCAAAAAGCTGTCTCAGGAACATGAAGCTCAACCCCCTGGCTCAATTTCAAAACCTGCAATTTTCTAGCAGTGAAAAGGGAAAACGGAAGCTTGAAGAAAGGGAAAATTTGAGTTCCATGGATGGTGATTTCTATTTCTTTCACATCTCTCGAAACTGCATCCCGAAACCTGGTTCGAACATATGAAGGGTGATCAACTAAGTTGAATTTTAGACAGAACTTGTCTAAAGAAGCCATTTTGTTAAGGACTAAAACTCGGGTAACGAATTTTCCGAAACGAAATCGAAGGTTCAAATTGGTTCTAAAGAAGGTGTGTCTTGAAGATCAATGATGGGAACCGAAGTCCACACCCAAAGCCATCGTTTCGATAAAATGGAAGTCGCCATTGCTTCTTCGGTAGAAAGAAATGACAGTATGTGTTGAATCAGGACATCCGGTAACTGGCTGATTCTGTCGATGCGAATTGCTTAGTCCGATGATCTTCCACGCTTTGATCCGACATTGATTTCTTGGCATGCAGAGTTTGCCATTGGAAGTAGCAGAGTAAAATGTGTGAAGAGAGACATTAGGCATGACTGTATATAGAGAGAGAGAGAGAAACACATGAAAGGATGGTTAATGGTTAATAATAAACCAAAATTTGATTAAATAATCAAGTTTTTAAGCTGATAATTGTACTTTTTAATGATAAATTAAAATAAATACCAATAATCTGGTCAGTTCACACTTTGCTTGCATGCATGCAAAAGGTGAAGCAATTACTGTATATGCTTGTAAGGACAACTTTCAATCTGATTGTCGAACATGGAAAAGGTGTCCCAAACATTTGAATCAATGGTTTTTTTGGTTGCACGCTCATTTTTTTTATGTCTTCCTCTTACTAATCCGGACCGATCTATAATACACACCTAGTTTTGGTGAGTGAGTCTTCCAACAAAGATTTTCTGCATAACAAAGTCACGAACTCGAAACATACTTAAGCGATATCAAACTACTTAGTTTTAATCCATTGAGGCTTTTGAAATTAAATTAAAACATAGAGTTGGCCAATGAACACAATGTTGCAGATTAAAAGTTGGTCCTTTTGCTGTCTGACAATAGCATAAATAAAATCAGACCATGATAAAAATATGTTTTCTTTGCAAATACTCTTCTTTTCCTTCGGTACAAAACAACTTCATAACTAACTTGAAACTTGTTTAGTCGACTAACTTTCTTAATCTACGTTAATTTTATTAAAAGTGAAAAAATTTAAATATATAATTATAGATTATATATCAGGTCAACAAATTTGATCTAGACATATTCCTAAAAATAAGAAAGCTAACACCTCTAGATTATAAAACAAGACTATATAAGAAAAGGTAAAAATCCTAACTCAAAAGCTCAAAAAAAAAAAATACAAACGTCACCAAAGCTCGATGATAAAATGTAAAAACCAACAACAAATAATATTAAAATGCATATTACAATAATAAGACACGTTGATAATATGATAATTATCACAACTCAGTCGTGAACGAAAACAATAACTGTGAGCTCGAACTCAAATCCTATTTAAGAATCAGTAATAAAATTTTCTAAATTTATCTAAACTATCCGTCGGTTTAAGGATCACATTAACCTTTTTTCGGTTTACAAAATAAATTCAAAATCACGTTAACTTTTCAAAAGTGTGTAACCATTAAACTTTTTTTCGAACAAAAATGTAACCATTAAACTTAAATTTGAATAACCATATTTTTATAGCACTTCTTTAATATCGCATGATAGTTTATGCTTAGTAATATTTATCAATTAAGGTTAAATTGATTGCAATTAAAAAATAAGATAAACTACATCATTAGTCATCAAAGTATTAAAACCTTTTTTGTTTTGGTCACCAACTATTTTTTTCTTCAAGAATAGTCATTAACGTTTCTTTTTTTTTCTACTTTGGTCAAAACAATACGTTTTTTCTATATCGGTCACCGATCGTTTACGTGGCTGGTATAATAATAATTTTATTTCTTAAAATTTATGTATTCAATCAATTTGATCCTAATTCGAAGTAATTTAATAATTTTTTAACCCTTAATATTTACAAATCCTGTCAACTTGCTCGTCATTTTAATATAATTTATAAATATTGAGGATTGAATGTATTGAATTATTTTTAAATTATAACCAAACTGATAGAATATATAAGTTTCGGGGATAAAATTACTATTATATCATGCCGTGTCATCATATCTATTAGTTTTTAATTCTAATAATTGACCATTATATTAATTAATATTTGACTCATCTTGATGGTTGTCTTAATAGCCTTGATGTGGATATTGCAATAGTAAATTACAACTTACCAAGTCCATTTCACCTTCATTCTTCTAATATTTTATGCATTGTATTTGCTTGTATGCCAAAAATTGGAAAAAGTCAAATCTTTTTCACATTTGGAAAATTTATGACAAATCCAGAAAAGTTAGGTTTTATTATTATTATTTTAAAAGAAAAAGCTAAATATGAGTATAATTGTTACTCAATTTTAAAATTTTGTTAACAACTAATTTATGTATATTTTGCTAAGGCTACTATATATTATGGATATGACCTAAAGTGATGAATAAACAACAATAATATATTTTATTTTATAAAAAATAATATATTTTATTTTTATATAATTACCAATATCTAATGTATTGATTGATTGAATTTGATCGAATATTATATAGGTCATTATAGAGACGATCCTCCCAACCTAATTTTCTCCATTTATAACAATAAAATTTGAATCCTACCTTAATAAATCTAGTGCCTTACTCATTATTTAATAGCGTATAAGAATCCCTTGAACTTTTGAAAAAGAAAATAAATTAAGCCTTTGAATTTTTTTGCACCCAATTAAACCCTTGAATCAAGAAATTTAGTCAATTAAGTCTTTGAACTACGAAATTGAATCAATTAGGCCTTTTGATCAATTTTGACCATTAAATCTTAACATATTTTCTTTAGATACTACTATCATGTTGCATTTTCATATTTTTTTTTCAAAATTTTAGAACTTTTAAAGAAATTGTAACACCCTTAACCTGGATGTCACATTTGAGCCTCAAGCCCAACCCAAAACCATAAAATTTCTTCTTAACAAGATCAAGCTAACAAGTCGCAAAAGTATTTAAAACCAAATATTAAAATAAATATATATGAGTAAATAAAATATTACAAAGGAGCTCCAATTTAAATTTAAAACATTTGAAGATACAATTTAAATGATACAAATCCAAATAATAAATACATACTCCACATGTAAGGTCCTATGAACACATAGCCCACTAGACTCAAATACTGTACTCCGAAGATCACCATGTTCCAAAATCTCGATATGATAGTACTCCGCGATCCCACGATCTAACGGTCAACCTACGCACGGAAACAACGATTCTGAGCGCTGAGCTTACAGAGCTCAGTGGTACACATCTACTCTACTATACTTCATGCTAATCATAAACGTAAGCATGCAATGCTAGTATGATGCAATAAAGAGAGATAAATAAACATGTGGCGCTACTACTAGTCGCCTAAACACATGCTAGCATCATAACAATCAACATATAAAATACCCACCATGGCACTCAAGGCCCACACATACCCGAGGTCTACCAACTCTGTCGGGCAAGCAAACAAGAGTACTCGGGTTCGCCCATCGAGTAGCTTCGAAGGGTTTACTCAGAATCTCGCATCGAGCTCCCTTCGAAGTGGCTCGGAATCTCTCATCGAGCAATGAATAAGGCTCAAAATCTCTCATCAAACAAATATCATCATCCGAAATCTCGCATCGGATGGCTTTCAATGTGTTGCAACACTAACCTGGGTATGCAGATCCCACTAAACAAAGGGTGACTCAACCAACCAAGACAGTGCCCTACCCGACATACAACATCATACAATCCACCAAGAATTCCTATGGTTGTTATACAAACAAGTCACCCAAAAGATTACCAAGTTGTTACACATTATGTTGGAGTACACATTTATAAACTATTCCACTCATCGGCCAACGGTACTCTAATACATGGCCCTATTCGATCCTTAAGGCTTATGGAAGTTATTTAAGTTTGTTTCTACCATATTTAATTAATTATTACATTTACCGACTTTTTACCCATTTAATCAAATATTTATCGATATTAGCACATTAAGTATTATTTCCATTATTCATGTGTAATTTATACTACTAGTAATCAAGCACACATCATGCAGTCATAATTATCATCAATCATCGCACCGGTATCTCTATGACCCTACGCGGTCCCTATGACACCTACGAGTCTCGACATCACCAATTCATAATCATGCATATCATATTACCGGCCTCTTACATGCTTATCATCCATCTCCTAATTTGCAACCACTATCATGCAAGGCAATTACACTTATGATGCTCATGAAGAAAATTCAGAGTTTGAGGTGTACTAACCTTATACTGACATCGCTAAAATCCTCTTCCTAGCTCCCCAAATATTCCACTTGATCTAATATCCAACCTGATTAATCCTCGCATACCAAAGAATACGAAACTACATTAATTCGTACATCTACTACTCAATTTACAAGGTCAAAGCATAAAAATAGCTTACCAAATTTGAATTTGGCAAAACGAACTGCACTATTGGATCTAAAACGTCAAGAAACCTACGGGTAAGGTCCCCCAAAAAAGTCGACGGCCAATCAACGACGGTCAACGACCTGGTCAATGGTGGTTGTTACCTATCCAAAAGTACTATTTTTAATGGCAATCTTACAATGCTTTTGCTTGTTTTTAGGTACATTTAGTTGCATTAGGATGTTAGAATCATGCATTTGCATAAGGAGTTTAGAGTTTTGTCTATGCCAGTGTGAAAGTTTGTTTTGTTGGCAATTTTGCAGATTTGGCATAGGAATTGGCCCAGGAAAGCACCTTAGGAAGGAAGGCCAGAGAGAATGCCGAGTGCTGTTAGCACAGATGGACCAGACAATGCCAAGCACCGGATGGCATAGAAGTGAACTTGATGCCACGCCAAGAGGTTGTTGGATCCCGAAAAAATAAAACATGATCAGGCTCCAAAAAAATAGCAATAGGAATAATCTCTGAAAAAATAGCGGATAAAATGGTGCCAAGACTTGTTAGCAGATTCATACCAAGCTTGGATGCCAGAGCAGCGTCGGCAGGATGATGTCAGCCTTAGCTTGATTAGCTCTCATTCAAATTTGGATAACAAGATAATCCCTTATCCATTGGGTAGTTGAAATTCAAAATTTAAAGAGCTAGTCATATCCATTCCTTGCACGCCTATTTAAACACCAACGAAGCTAGACTTAAGGGGGCGAAGAAGATTGGATCGTAAAGAGTTGGTGTGCAATGACTGACAACCGGCTGCATCGTGGAATGGTGGTCTGACCAACTTGGACGAGAGGCCTAGATCTTGAAGGGCTACATCGAGAAACCCCTTCTAGCCCATTCTCTCTTTTAAGTTATTTTATCTTGTTTTTAAGGATGATGTATTTCGAAAACATTTGTGGATTGTTGGTTAAATCATTCACCGTGAACTAATTTAATAGTTGGTGGGGGATGTTTGGGTTTTATGTTATTTTCATGATTTAGTTTTTAATAATAAATCTGCCTTGGCAAAGTTTTATCTATTCGGTAAACTTTAATATTTCCTAAATACTATGCCAAGCTAGAGCTGGCACTGTTGGCCTATTGCGCCTTAATATCTTAACAGACTTGGGGTGGTAACGATTAAGTTGTTGAATACTAAGGAGAGAAGCTTTGAGAGAAGTCGTTCAAGTAGATGAACTTACTTTGGGAGTGAAATATACCCCTTAAGAGTATAGATTGGATCTTAATCAAATTTGTTTATCTAAAAGCATGCACTATAGAGATATAGGGGTTTTTACATTATCAATTTAGGGTAATGACCATCGAGAGAGGCTTTGCTAATTTTGAATCTGCTCGACAAACAATGCCAAGACAGGTTGTTATTAAAGGCTGACACGACATGAATAGTGTGAAAACCAGCCATTCCCTGCCAATGCCCATCATTTATTAAAGCACATTCCTTGCCAACGTCTTTACTTTACTTTCATTCCTTTACTTTTTAATTATTTTCTAAAACCAATTTCAAATCAAATCAACATTTTTCTTAAGGCAAGTAACAATCAAGGCAATCGAATTCCAAGTCAATCTCTGTGGGATCGATACTCAGCTTACCAGCTGTATTACTTGCAGACCGTGTATACTTGCACGCAAAAGACTCCTTTTTGCATATTCTTATATTTTCTAATACATATTTTCTGTCACTTTTTCCAGCATTCACCTAGAGAGTCTACAAGTTTTTGGCATCGTTGCCAAGGATTGCAATGGAATTGATTGTTTTTAAATTTTCACTTGTCTTTCTTTTGTTTTTATTTTTGTTTTTATTTTTACCTTTTATTCATTTTGTCGATGTATGACCAGAAGCCATCATGTGGTGGACAAGTGGCCATACGATCCGAAAATTGAGAAAACTTTATGGAGGTTAAAAAGAAGATTTGGAGAGATGAACCAAGGTAATGGAGGGAATGGTGTGGTGAACAATGAAGGAAATCCACTTAACAATGAGATACCACCACCACTTGCTGTCCTAGTTGTTAATGAAAGACCTATTAGAGAACATTCGGCACCAACCATTGACAATTTAATGCTAGGACTTGTTGGCATAGAGGTAAACGCTGTCAATTTCAAACTAAAGCCGGTAATGATTCAAACTCTTTTGAATGTAGGTCAGTTTGATGGCGTACTCACTGGAGATCTGAGGCAACATCTTAAACAGTTTATGGAGATTTGCCAGCTATTCCAACAAAATGGAGTACCTGAAGATACCATGAAGTTTAAGTTATTTACTTTTTCTTTGAGAGACAGAGCAAAGGCTTGGCTTAATTCCTTGCCACCTGGCTCAGTTACTTCATGGGCAGACCTATGCCAGAAGGTCTTGACAAGATTCCAGCCGTCAACACTCCCTGCCAAGCTGCGGGGTGAGATCATTACATTCAGGCAGGTTGAGGATGAAACCTTATATGATGCCTGGGAAATATTCAAAGACTTGTTGAGGAGGTGTCTTAAGCATGGATTCCTGAATTGGACTCAGATTCAAACTTTTTACAATGGATTGAATGCACAAACAAGGACTGTTGTTGACGCTTCAGCAACTACCTCATTGCTTGGCAAGACATATACTGGGGCTATTGACATTTTAGAGAGGATTGCAATCAATGATTTTGAATATCCTGTTGCAAGACTTGGGACCGGAGCTAAAACCAATGGGAGATTTCATGTGATGAACTAACATCTATTCATGCTGAGATTTCCAACCTTACTAGCATGGTAAGAACGTTGCAAAAGAACAAAGAGTTCCAAGAAGTCAAAGCATTAAACCTATTCTGTATAATCTGTAGAGAGAATCATCATGTGGGTGAATGCCCTGCCAACCCTGAATCAGTAAATTTTATTGGCAACAACACCCTAACTTTAATACTTATAATGCAGGTTGGAGACAACACCCTAACTTAGCTTGGGGAAATCAAGGAGGTAACCAGTACAATGCCCATCACCAGAATACTCAGAGGTAGAATAACAATGCCATGCCAGCATTCTATCAGAATGCCATGTCACAAAAAGCCCAAACAATTTTCAGCAAGGTCAGAGACTCAACCAAGGAGGCACTCTCACAAAGTATATGGAAAGGAATGATGCCACAGTCCAGAGTTTGGCAGCATCAATGAGAAACTTGGAAGTCCAGCTTGGGCAGATTGCCAGTGCACTCAGTAATCGACCCTAGGGAGCATTGCCAAGTGACACAGAAGATGCTCGGCACAGAGACAATGAGCAGTGCGAGATGGAGAAGGTTGCTGAGCAGCCGATTAATTGCCAAGATGAGAAGCCTGTGCCAGCAGATGATCCCAGGGAAGTAGAGAAAGAGGAAACAAAAACAAACGATGCCAAACAGTACACTGATGCCAGCACTGATGCCAGATAGCACACTGATGCCAGCACCAATGCCAGACAGCACACTGATGCCAGTACTGCCCTGGCAAAGCCAACCGCGCCAGCATATGTTTATCCACCACAACCATTTCCAGCAAGACTCCAAAAACATAAGCAAGATCAATAGTTAAAAACGCTTCTTGGAGGTTCTTAAGCAATTACAAATCAACATTCCATTGGTAGAAGCCTTTGAGCAAATGCCCAACTATGTCAAATTTATGAAGGACATTATGTCCAAAAAAAGAAAGTTGAGAGATTTTGAAACATTAGCTCTGACCGAAAGATGCAGTGCCATGATCTTAAACCGATTGCCACCAAAGCTGAAAGATCCAAGAAGTTTCATTATTCCCTGCACCATTGGCAACAAATTCATGGGCAAGGCACTGTGTGACCTAGGAGCCAGCATCAACTTGATGCCAATGTTAGTTTTTTGAAAGCTTGGCATAGAAGCAAGACCTACCACAGTGACACTTCAGCTGACAGACCGATTCTATGCACATACCAAGGGTAAGATTGAGGATGTGTTGGTAAAGGTAGAGAAATTTATTTTTCTAGCTATTTTTATGATTTTGGATTATGAGGTTGATATTAATGTCCTGATTATTTTGGGGAAACATTTTCTTGCCACGGGTAGGGCTTTGATTAATGTTCATAAAGGGGAACTAACAATGCGCATGAATGACTAGCAAGTTACATTTAATGTGTTTCAAGCTTTAAAATGTGTAGATGAACCTGATGAGTTCCAAGCAGAGGAGATGATGGAGTCCATTTATACTTTGGATACGTCACAGTTATACCAGGATACAGAATTTGATGCCAACAATTTAGATGGCATAGCCGATCTGTTTGAGGAGTCAGAACAACCAGTCTTGGAGGCTGAAGAGGCGAGTTATTTTGAGCCACTACAGTTAGACGATAGAGAAATCAAGGCACCTAAACCACCAATTAAGGAGCCACTAACGTTGGAACTGAAACCACTTCCAGATCACTTAAAGTATGCTTATTTGGGCAAACACTCAACTCTGCCAGTGATCACTGCCACTGGTCTTACAAATGATCAGGAGGAAAGATTGTTGGCAATATTATGTGACTATAAGCAGGCGTTAGGGTAAACCTTGGCAGACATCAGAGGTATTAGCCCAACCATTTGCATGCATAAGTTATCTTGGAGGAGTACCATGGCAAAACCATTGAAGGCCAAAGAAGGCTAAACCCAAGCATGAAAGAGGTAGTGAAAAAGAGATCATAAAATGGCTTGATGCCAGGATTATATATCCTATTTCTGATAGCTCTTAGGTTAGCCCGGTGCAATGCGTGCCAAAGAAGGGTGGCATAATCATGGTACAAAATAGTGCAGCTGAGTTAATCCCCTCCAGAACTATCACAGGGTAGAGAATGTGCATGGACTATAGGAGGCTGAACAATGCCACGAGGAAGGACTACTTCCCATTGCCATTCATTGATCAGATGTTAGATAGGTTGGCAGGTAAAGCTTTCTATTATTTTTTGGATGGTTATTCAGGTTACAATCAAATTGCCATCGCCCCTGATGATTAAGAGAAGACTACGTTCATGTGCCCATATAGGACATTTACGTTCAGAAGGATGTCATTCGGCTTATGTAATGCACTGACAACGTTTCAACGTTGTATGATGTCTGTTTTTTCTGATATGATCGAGCACAACATGGAAGTGTTCATGGATGATTTCTCAGTGTTTGGCAAAACATTTCAGGAATGCCTTCTAAGTTTGGAGCAAGTCTTGAAGAGACGCATAGAGACAAACCTAGTGTTGAGCTGGGAAAAATGCCACTTTATGGTGAAATAGGGCATTATTCTTGGGCACAAGGTAATTGAGAGAGGGTTAGAAGTGGATCAAGCAAAAGTTGAGGTAATTAAGCAGTTACAGCCTCCAACGAGTGTTAAAGGTATAAGAAGCTTTTTAGGACATGCTAGTTTTTATCGGCGTTTCATTAGAGACTTTACTAAGATTGCTAAACCTTTATGCTTGTTGTTAGAACATAATGCCACTTTTGCATTTAACGATTCTTGTTTGAGAGCATTCCAGGAGCTCAAAGAGAAGTTAATCAATGCCCCTATAGTTGTGGCACCAGAATGGAATGAGCCCTTCGAGCTCATGTGTGATGCCAACGACTATGTCGTTGGAGCAGTCTTGGGACAAAGGCATGGCAAGGTTTTCATGCTATCTACTATGCCAGCCGAACCTTAAACGAAGCACAACTGAATTACTCTACGACCGAGAAAGAATTTCTTACGGTTGTATTTACTTTTGACAAATTTAGATCTTATTTAATTGGTAACAAAGTTATGGTTTTTACAGATCATTCGGCATTGAAGTATCTCTTGGCAAAGAAGGATGCCAAGCCCAGACAAAAAGGGTAGTGAAAACTTAGTAGCTTACCATCTCTCACGTTTGGAGCATCATCTTGAAGATGGTAAGACCAATTCGATAAGAGATGAATTTCCTGACGGGTATTTGCTTGCAGTTCATGCCATGCCATGGTATGTCGATATTGTCAACTACTTGGTAAGTAACATTCTGCCACCAGACTTGGCATGTAATGCCAAGAAAAGGTTCTTGCAGGAAGTCAGGCAATACTATTGGGACAAGCCAATATTGTTCAAACAATATGACGACCAAATGATCCGCCGGTGTGTGCCTGAGGATGAACAACATAACATATTGCATCTATGCCATGCCGCACCATATGGAGGTCACTTTGCTGGGTTAAAGACTGTTGCTAACGTACTGCAGTTAAGATTCTTTTGGCCCACACTATATAAGGATGCCCACGAGTATACCAAGGCATGTAATCGATGCCAATGGACAGGAAACATCTCTGGCAGACACCAACTTCCCCTTCAAAACATTATGCCTATGAATTTATTTGATGTATGGGGGATAGACTTTATGGGTCTTTTTCCACCCTCATTTGGTAATGTATACATTCTTCTGGCTGTTGACTACGTATCTAAGTGGGTAAAAGTTGTTGCTCTGCCAACAAACGATGCCAAGGTCATTGCCAAGTTCTTGCACAAACATATTTTTACTAGATTTGGTGCCCCTAGAGTGATTATTCATGATGATGGCACTCATTTTAAATGTAATCTAATTTCTAAAGCCTTGTACAGGTATGGTATACAACAGAGAATTGCCACGGCATATCATCCACAAACAAATGGGCAAGCTGAGATGTTAAATAAGGAGATCAAAAACATCTTAGGGAAGACTGTTAATCCATCAAGGAATGACTGGTCCCTGAGACTAGATGAGTCCTTGTGGGCTTACAGGACTGCGTTTAAAACTCCTTTGGGTACTTTACCATTCAGACTTGTTTTCGAAAAACCATGCCATCTACCAGTGGAGCTTGAGCATAAAGCCTACTGGGCCATCAGAACACTTGGCATGGCATAGAGAGTTGCTGGAGAAAAAAGGTTACTAGACCTAAATGAGTTGGAGGAATGCAGAACACAAGCCTATGAAAATGCCAGGATCTACAAGGAAAAAGAAAAATGTTGGCGTGACAGTAGGACAATGCCAAGACAGTTTGAGGTAGGTCAACGTGTTTTGTTATTCAACTCACGGCTTAAGTTGTTTCTAGGGAAACTTAGATCAAGATGGACGGGCCCTTATGAAGTTGTGAAGCCCTATGCTCATAGAGCTGTGGACATCAAGAATTTGAAGACGGGCGAAATCTTTAAGGTGAATGGCCAACGTTTAAAGCACTACTTGGAAGGTGATCAGAACAATGCCAACGATCATCTTGGCAGAGGTAACATGAAAACTCCATCAGGTTTGAACTTTTGTAAATATTAGGTTAGTGTTTTTCTTTGTTTTTAGATTTTTAGGTTTTTAATTATTTTTCTTTCTTTTTAAGTTTCGTGTTTTTATTCCTTTAGTGTGTTGAAAGGTTTCCTTTTAGTTGCGCAGATTCATTGTGCCAGGAACACTGCCAGGGTCGCTAGCAGGGGCTAACACGTTAATAAAAACGTCTGCCAGACGCAGTGCCAGAGTAGCTTGGCATGTAACGGTGCAAAAGTTAGAAGGAAGAGAAAAAAACCCTAGTTTTATTGGCCCAGTAAAATAAGAGAGAGTTATTTTTATTTGACATTAAACCCTAGCCGCCCAAAATTTTGATTGGAAATTAAACTTCAAATCAATCACCTTACCACTCCAATCTTTACCCTATCTTATCACCTATCACCTTATCACTTCAACCTTATCACTCCATCATTTTCTCTTTTTAAATTAATTCTTTTTCTCTCCCATCATTATCCCTAATTACTACTCCCATTAAAACACTCAACCAACCCAAAACCTTTCACTTTCTCACCTAGCCGATTAAAAGAAACCCAAACAACTCTCACTTTTTACTTTCCTTTCGATAAGCAAGTAAATACAAATCGTCATTTTTCTTCATCACCGTTTCAAGTTTCTTTAACGAGTTTCAATGGCTTCATCTTCTACTCCCTTCAAGTGATTCTTCAACGAGAAGATCGAGAAAAAGTTCAAATCCAACTTTGCCTTGATGAGTCTTTTTTACGAGAAGTACTTCGACCTCAACATAGAGACGAACAATGGCTTCCCTCCGGAAGTCATGTCTACGATTAACTTGCACAAATGGACTCAGTTTTGCCAGCAAAAATGGGAGGTTTATGCCACAATCGTCGAAGAATTCTATGCGCACCTTATGACCAAAGATTCAACATTCTTGATGATTAGAGGTAAATATGTTCTTTTCGATGAAGGGTATATCAATAATATGTTTGAGTTAGATGGTGTAGAGGATGCGTATTGCGAGTACGCTGATTCAATGAACGCTGCCATGAGAAAGAGGTTGCTGGCAGATCTGTGTGAACCTGGCACGGCATGGACAGTGTCATCCAAGAGGCACCGTACGGTGAAGAGGCTAGCATTAAAACCCTAATGGAGAGGATGAAATCACTTTCTCAAGGCTAATCTGATACCCACATCCCATAACGAGACCGTGTCGGAAGAGAGGATGATTTTTTTGCATTCAATTGTTATGGGGCGCAAGATCAATGTTGGCAAGCTTATTATTGAGAAAACCTACAAGTGCGTAGCGAAAGGTACTGATAGCTTGTTTTTCCCTTTGTTGATTTCTAACGTTTGTATGCTCCATGATGTGCCAAGGTTGAATACGGACAAGGGGAAACGATCAAAAGAACAACGATTACTAAAGCTATATGGAGGAATTTAGTTGTTGCCGAGCCCAAAGACAAGGGCAAGGGAAAGGCAAGGGCATCCACGCCAAAGCCCAAAGAGTTAAGGGCCACGCCAGCAACCATACCAGAAACTGTGCCAAACAGTTCACTGGCAATGCTGTCCCAAATTCACCAACGCCAAGAGATTATTCTACAAAAGCTGGAAAAGGCTGATGAGCTCAATGTCAAGCTGAGACACTACATCCAGGCCAGGGATGCAGTGACCAATGAGGCTCTTACAAAATTATCAACTGATTTTGTGCTAGAATTTCCAGACTTCCCTGCAGAGCTCTCTGCCAGTGACAATGCCATGCTAGCTAGTCTAGTTCATACCCCGTCTGATGCCACCATCCTGTTGTCCTTAGTTGAAGTCGAGTCTGCCAGTTCTTATTCTTCATCTGAATCGAAGGAAACCAAAGCCAAGTCTGCCAAAAACAAGTCGCCAATAACACCAGCTATCCATACACCATCTGATGCCACTGATGCACCTGCTGCATCAAAGCCTGCCAAGGAAAATGAGAAAGTTGGAGCCTCCATTGCTGCTTCAAAATTGAGCCTGAAAAGAAAGAAACACATGGCCCCTAATCGTGGGCTGTATGTAAGAAGGAAGACTCGTGTCGTATGGCGAATAGTCTCCGAAGGGGAGTCCTCTTATTTCTAAACTTTTTTTACATTTTATTGCTTTCACATGACTATGCATTTTATTTTATTCTGTTCTTTTGTATATATGTGTTGTTTCATGCATTGGGGATAATGCACATCTTGGGTTTGGGGGTGTGCATTTCTTCACATTTATGCCATGCATTTTATGTTTAATTTCTGTTGCATGTTATCTAGGTCATTTAGAGTAGATGCATACCGAACCACTAAAAAAAGAAAAAGAAAATTTTGCCTCGGTTTAATTTTAAAAAATGTTAACAATTGTTAGGCAAGCTTAATTTGATCTAGGTGTCTGTCCAATGGGAAAACTTTAATCTTTAGTTGTCATGCCATGCCAGCAGAGTTGTATGCCAGGTTAGCTTGGCAATTGATCTCTAGTTTAGGGAATTTAACTTACACGTAACACGTAGTATGTATCTAGTCTCTTAGCAAGCTTAGACTTTTTGAAACTGTGCTCTGATTTTAAGAAAAGAGAGACAAAAATGATGATGCCAGGGTAAAAAGAAATAAATAAGGCAACAATGTTCTGCCAAGGCAAGAAAAAAAAGAACTCTCCTCGACCTTAGGATAATAAGCTACTTGGGGCTTTGTGGTTTGCTCCCTCTTAGTTCTCAAGTCCAAAACCTTAGGGTATGAGTTGAAGAGAAAGCCTAGCGATGTCTAGATTAAGGTGGGGATTCGTGGTATGCTCCATCTTATCTCTCACGCTAAATAGTGTCACAGAGCAAGCTTAAATGAATGCCAGCAGAAACCCCTAGCAAAGAAAAATAATAATAATAAAAAGAATCTAAGTTTAGGTAGTAAAATTTGTCTAAGGGAGTGAAAGGATACTTGATGCATATTGCATACACATCATGCACTCTTCATGAACTTAGACTAGAGTTATATTGCTGCACTTGAATTACTACCTGCTTGGCATTATTGCACTGAGATACTGAGGACAGAAATAGAGCTAAAATTCTGCTTGCCAGCACGTATTGACATTCAACCAAAATTTTGTCGAGGTAACTTTTTCACAGTTTTTGTTTTCATTTTGATTGCATTACTTGAGGACAAGCAATGAGTTAGGTTTGGGGGTGTTACCTCTTCAAAAATATTGTTTTTAATGTCAATCTTACAATGCTTTTGCTTGTTTTTAGGTACATTTAGTTGCATTAGCATGTTAGAATCATGCATTTGCATACAGAGTTTAGAGTTTTGTCTATACCAGTGTGAAGGGTTGTTTTGTTGGCAATTTTGCAGGTTTGGCATAGGAATTGGCCCAGGAAAGCACCTTAGGAAGAAAGGCCAGAGAGAATGCCGAGTGTTGTTGGCACAGATGGACCAGACAATGCCAAGCACCGAATGGCAGAGAAGTGAACTTGATGTCACGCCAAGAGGCTGTTGGACCGCGGAAAAATAGGACATGATTAGGCTCTGAAAAAATAGCAATTGGATTAATCTCTGAAAAATAGCGGATAAAATGGTTCCAAGATTTGTTGGCAGATTCATGCCAAGCTTGGATGCCAAGGCAGCGTCGGCAGGATGACGTCAGCCTTAGCCTGATCAGCTCTTATTCAAATTTGGATAACAAGATAATCCCTTATCCCTTTGGTAGTTGAAATTCAAAATTTGAAGAGCTAATCCTATCCCTTCATTGCATGCCTATTTAAACACCAACCAAGCTAGACTTAAAGGGACGAAGAAGATTGGATCGTGAAGAGTTGGTGTGCGACGACTGGCAACCAGCTGCACCATGGAAGGCTGGTCCGACCAACTTGGACGAGAGGCCTGGATCTTGAAGGGTTGCATTGAGAGACCCCTTCTAGCCCATTCTCTCTTTTAAGTTATTTTATCTTATTTTTAAGGATGATGTATTTCGAAAACGTTTGTGGATTGTTAGTTAAATCCCTCACCATGAACTAATTTAATAGTTGGCGAAGGATGTTTGGGTTTTATGTTATTTTCATGCTTTAGTTTTTAATAATAAATATGTCTTGGTAAAGTTTTATCTATTCAGCAAACTTTAATATTTTCTAAATATTATGCCAAGCGAGAGCTGGCACTGTTGGCCTATTGCGTCTCAATATCTTAACAGACTTGGGGTGGCAACGATTAAGTTGTTGAATACTAAGGAGAGAAGCTTCGAGAGAAGTCGTTCAAGTAGATGAACTTACTTCGGGAGTGAAATCTACCCCTTAGGAGTATAGATTGGATCTTAATCAAATTGGTTTATTTAAAAGCATGCATTATAGAGATATAAGGGTTTTTACATGATCAATTTAGGGCAATGACCATCGAGAGAGGCTTTGCTAATTTTGAATCTGCTCGGCAAACAATGCCAATAGAGGTTGTTATTAAAGGCTGGCACGGCATGAATAGCGTGAAAACCAGACATTCCCTGCCAACGCTCATCATTCATTAACGCACATTCCTTGCCAACGTCTTTACTTTATTTTCATTCTTTTACTTTTTTAATTATTTTCTAAAACCAATTTCAAATCAAATCAACCTTTTTTCTTAAGGAAAGTAACATTCAAGGCAATTGAATTCCAAGTCAATCTCTGTGGGATCGATACTTAGCTTACCAGCTGTATTACTTGCAGACCGTGTATACTTGCACGCAAAAGACTCCTTTTGGCACATTCTTATATTTTCTCCCACTTTTTCCAGCATTCACTTAGAGAGTCTACAGTGGGCAACGGTGGTCAACGGCTGGCAGTCGTCTGGCAATCCGCTGTAGTTAGAATCACGTACACCTGGGGTGCTAATTCAGTGCGATGCACAGTAGCTGTGTGCACTCGCCTACTGCAGCTCACACCCACTCTCGCCTGTGGTACGTGGCGACGTGTGGGCTGCCCTCGAGTGGCTAGGCGACGACGACAAGCTCTTTCTTGGCTGTTTTCCAGCCAGTGAGCATGTTGATGGTGTCAGTTCGTGGCGGTGACGGCTGGATCGACGGATAACTTCCTCTAAATTTTCTTCTCTCGCACTTCGGTGAATGACAGCTCTAATAGTGAAGTGGCGACCACTGGCAGACTTATCCCGATAAGCTAGATGCAACGGTGCTGGCGGTGAGAGTGACGGTAACTCCGACGGTGGCAAAATAAGACTCAAAGCCTCCCCTTTCTATTTTTCTCTTTTTCTCTCTCCTCAAAATACCACATCTTTTTTTTCTCTTTCCTCCATCAATCATCAGCCACTTTAAATAAAAAAATATTACCCTTTTTTTACACCCTCTCATTTTATTTATTCACCCAAAGCCTAAATCCAAATTCTTATTTGGGCCCTCAACTTAAAGCCCAATACCCGGGTCTAAGACCCGATTCGCTAACTCGAAATTTGGGTCATTACAATTCTCCCCTCTTTAAAGAAAATTTCGTCCTCAAAATTTCACCCATTAATTCGTAAGGAACACTGAACTACAACAACACTTCCAAGTCTTACTAGCTTCCACTGCACTACTATGATATCTAGCAACCCAAGATGGACTCAAACGATACTGTCTGTAACCTCCTTGACCCGGTATAGCCGCCAGACCAAATCGAGGAAGCTATATTAGGTTTGTCGTAGCAAACCGAAGAGATTCAACAAAACCTGGTCCATTTTTTTTCTTTACCTTGTCTAGATGCCAATTATTATTCCTACGTGTACATGCATCACTCAGTTATAACCCTACCTCAATCGGGCATCATTTTGACATCCAATTGTTCATATTTGCAATTTAGGGACCAAATTGCAAATACAAGAAATTGGCCGGATTTAAGCCACTTTTAGTATACCAATCTTTAATTAGTCAGGTTCTAATCATTCATCTCAAATTTCATCTCAAGTTGATCGTTCAAGCTCATACAATCACATGGACAAGATTCAAGGATTAGAATGCAAAGAAAGCAAAACTGCCAAGCCAACATTACAGAAAATGGCCTCGAGTATCGGTATGGGTGTCACCGTACCGATTTGCATAAAATGCTAGTACCGATACACCATGGTAGGTATCGATACGCCATAACGAACTTACCTATCTTTTGAATCTTTTTAATATTCGTATCGGTACGCTTACATGGGTATCGGTACACGGGTTTGGATTGAAAAAAGTGAAATTCCAGCCGATACACCATTACCCGTATTAGTACGCCAGGCCAAAAATCACCTAGGCGTACCGGTACTCCCTTACACGTACCGATCCCTCAGGCCAGAAAATGCCTACCCGTACCGATACGATCTCCGTGTATCGGTACGCCTGGACCTATAATGCCACAATTTGCTGGTTTTTCATCTCAAAAACATTCTCAAACCTCTCCAACATGCTTATAACACCATACCAACATGCCATACGTATCACAAGCCAACTAGCAACTTGATTCCTACAGCACAACAAGTATCAGGCATCAAAAGGGAATCTATAGGCATGCTTCATAATGTCCATTCAAGCAACATGTCAAAAAGGTAAACCAGCATCAAAACAAACTTTTAAGGCCATTTACAACTCAATAGAAACTAAAAAAAAATATGCTCAAACAGGGAGTTCCACAAAACGTCTCCCAAAACACAATAGGTACCCCATTGCCCTTATTCATTATAGTCTAAACCAAGACATACTTTGGAAACAAGTATTGCCAAGATCTCCTTGCTTCTTGTTGCCTTCCAAGACCTCAATTATCTGCATTGATGGACAACAAGAGCGTAAGCACACAAGGCTTAGTGAGGAATGCTCAGAACAACCACCATCAATGCATTTAAAACCATTTATTTAACATCATCCTTTAAAAACATCATCATCATACCCCTTTTGAAAACATGCACTTTATATCATTAAAACCAGCATAATAAACCATATGTTACATGCATCATTAATCAACAACAAATCCCATTGCTAACCCTCCACTTAAGCCTTCCCATGCATTACTACCAAATGCAAAGCTTAATGAGAAACTTGTATAAATCACATTATACAACATAAGACATTTCAATGATACATTAACAATTATATCGGCATTCAAGTGATCAATAACAAGTCTATTAATAAAAGAGTTCATCGGATACACGGATTCAACAAGTGTTAACCCAACAGTTCAAGTCATCTCAACCGAAATAGCGATACAATTTCAATCGCGGTACATTAACAACAAGGTACAATAACAACCCACGGGGACATCCACCCCAATCATCGATTAGACGCTTAATCCACTAATGGGAGTATTCAGTACCATTTAACCCCTCTACCGTTAGGGTACTTGGATGGAGTATACGGTACACCGTATAAACCCATTGACATCCAAGGCGACTTATTTATAGTGCACTCAATCCTATGGCCGACCAACTATATCCGGTAACCATTTTAAAACCATATCACTTGCCAATATAACTAACCATTTCAACATTTACCTCATTGTTTTTAACAAGCATTAAACCATGCCATTTATCCAAAGCAACAACCATACTTTAAAACACAAGTATAAACCATACTTACAAGGATCACTTATTATGCATCCTTCAACAAAACATGCTTAAAACTAGTGTCTCAAGTACTTTAAAACATGCTTAAACAGTAGGTAACATGTAAATTAAAACAAGTGCATAAAACCGTCAAACACTAGCACGACCGAGAGAGTAAAACCACTTTACTTACTTCTGAGTCTAGGTAAGCGTTTCAAGCTCTACCTTAACTCCCATAACTCTGTTCCAACATATCAAAACGATTTAAACCACGTTTTCACTCACCGATACGCGAAACCTTGATTTGTCGACGCGAAAACAAGCTTCTGAAGCCTCCAAAGCTTCCCCGATCACTTCCGGATCCATCTCCCCTGTTTTAACCACATTACAACAGAGGATTGATGCATCTCCATGCATTTAAAACACTGCAACAACAGATCCTCACGGATTCACGCATTCACCTCACAATTACCCAATCACAACAACCGAAAACACCATCTAATCATTTCCAAACACAACCCAGCCACAACCTATCAATCTAACATCACTTTTATCATCAAATAACATCTAAAAACAGAACCAAAACAACCTAACACCTCCAGCAACCAAACAGCCACCACAACTCCACAAAAACACAATTCTAACAACCTAAACAATTAGAGATTCAAGAGTTTCGGGATTCCATTGTTAAAAACGACTTATCAACATTATTATACATCCATAATATGTTTAAAATCAATCTAAATTACTGGAAAATAGATCCAATTCGGATCTTTTGCTATTTCATCAATTTTACCCAAGTAAATCAATTAATTCAATATAAAAACACAAAATCGGATTATAAACCATAAATCAAGGATCAAATACTTGGAAATATCAATAGAGAACCATTTAATAGAGGAGATCACGAACCTTACTCCTACTGTGTAATTTCTCCCTCAATTGGGTTGTTTAAAGCTAGAAAACACAACATTTCAATGAGGTTTTGTAAATCAAAGTCAAATAATCAATTATAGATCAAGAATCTAAGTAAAAAGGATCCATCACCTCTGGTTTTTGATGAAAACTTGGGTGTTTGGCAGAGAAAAGTTACGTCAATTATCATTAAAACCAAATAACTAACTTTAATATCTAAAATCCCTTTTTATTAACTTTTAAAACACATGTTAAAATGATTTAATTGAAGGGAGAAATCACCAGCAAAAACTTGGTAAATTAGCTCCTTAAAGATTCTAAGAATTTGACCCTTTTCATTTTAGTCACTTTAAAAATAGTTTTCAAACATTGCATTTTGGTCACTAGCCAAAATGTCATACCTCCAAATCTTATTTTCCAAAATTGATTCCACCAATATTAATCATATATTAAAACATGATTTTTAACCATTTTTCCATATTTTTATCTCACCGAAAAATACACGTTCCTGAATCTAACTCGAATCTCTAACTTAGTCTACCAGACCGTCTAACAAACCTCAAAATCGTTAGGCCCAAAACCGGGGCGTTACAACTCTCCCCCACTTAAGAAATTTCGTCCCCAAAATTTACCCGGAAGAAACAAAAGCAGAAACTGCTCCAACATCTCCGACTTACATTCTCACGCGGCTTCCTAACACTGCGGTGTCTCCGCAACACCTTAACAAGGCCAACCAATGTACCACCCAGAACTCTATCGCTGGCAACAAGGATTTCCACCAGGTCCTTCACATAAGATAATTCAGATCTCAACACAATGCCTTACACGGTACAACATGCAAGGAATCCAACCGATACCTTCGCAACATCATCACATGAAACACATCAAGGAACCCTCCAACACATGAGATAACCTCAACAATAAGCAACATGACCTACACACTCAACAAAATCGTATGGTCCTCAAAACGCATCAACTTCTTCCAAGGTGATACCATCATGATCATCCGACCATCACAACACACTTTAAATCACTACACCTCGATTTGCGTGAGAATTTTCGACAATCCAAAACCGCTCTCAAGCACCCACATAACAACTTCACCTTCTCACTAGTGCCTTTCCACACATCATACATGGGAATGTACTTTTCCCTAATTTTAGCCCAACACACGGGCGTACGGCTCCTCCAACCGCACAATGCCCCATACGGTGCCACCTCTATACTTGCCTGATAAATGCCATTAACGCAAACTCTACCAAAGGCATGTGCCTTTCACACTTTCCCGGAAGCTCCGTGATATACAACCCAACTCATATTTCAAAACCTGAATTCTATGCTCTAACCCGCCATCCAACCGGATAGATATGAAGTACATACACTTAAGCTCAAGCAACACCCTAAAAACCTCACTGTAACCCACAGATCTTCATCCAGAACTATGAACTCAGGCACACAGCGCAAATGCACTAATCCGACAATATACAAATCTGCCACATGTTACAAAACATACATCACAAGCATAGCCACGAGAGTGTGTACACTTCGCAACTCAATCAACAACCACCCAAATAGAATCCTTTGTACACACAAAATCTCTGGTGATTCTTCCCATTTCCATTTCGGTATCCTCCAACGGTTGCAACAACCGAAAAAAACCCGATGCTCAGCTTCCACACACTGACATACCATGCATCGAACAACAAAATCAACCATATTTCCCTTTAAACCAACCCAACAACAATCCCTTTTCAAACCTCGATATATCTTGGCATTATCGAAATGCATTTCGCAAGAACGGTATGCGCCTCCATCAAACCATACACCTCAACTCAATATCAAGGGACACCACCTTCTGATCTTTAAAACACAACACCCTATAACCTTTAATGTGAAAATCCACCGAATTTCCTCCTCCCAATAACCTGAACATGCAATACTGATGCATAATCACACCATTACCTTCCTCTAATCAACTGTGGCCTGAATGAATTCACTTGTAACTTGACATCAAGTCTCCATCACGCATCACACTCAACCGCATAAACAATATCCTCAACTTCGCCGCAACTCTCACAACCCAAGCATCGGCTATAAGCTTAGCTCGAACGATATTCAATCACCAAATTATAACTCCTAAACAACTCTAACCATCCAGGTTATAAAAAAACTCAAAACATCAATCTTTTCATTTTTTTAACCACGCGTGATCCATGTACACAACACACTCCTCATCATAGAATTGATGTCTCTAAAACATTTAAACATCCACCAACGTGGCAAGCTTCACATCATGCGTAAGACAAAAGCGCCCGCACACCTTTAACTATCTAGATGCATAAGCCACAACTTCACTTACAACACTACAGCCTCAACAAACCTTGATGCTAAGAACTGGATCTAGCAAACACACAACCGCCAACTATAACTTTGGTCGCTCAAAAACTAGCACCAGCCAAACTCCCAAGAACCATAACACCAAAACCACCTTCATACGCTACCTTATTTATACCATTACACCATTGATTTCTGATTAGTAATCCGTAAGTGTGAACATATGTATGCATGATCACTTATATGCCCTCATAGATGTCTATATGTATGTATGCAAAACCTCTAATATTATGGCCGAATGTATGCATGTACTGACATATTTACATATACATATAAATGTTTTTGCATTGTGCATACTTATCCGTTCACACTTACTAATAACATCCTCAAAACTAGAATTTTTAGCAACATACCCAGAACTCACATCTCCCAAACCAAGAGCAACATTCAGCTCTCCCCAAAAATTTACTAAACCAACTATACTTATCGATCAAAGCCCTTCCCCGTGCTTCTGCACACAGAAAAAAAAACCATCAATAAACAAAACAACCAACTGCCCCAAAAACTCAGTCTACCCGATTCAACAAAACTATGAACGTAACCTATGCATCGATCAAACCAAACGACATCAACAAGAACTCATATCACAGTCCCTTTACCAAATGCAAATCTAAACACAACCACATCCTTTACCTACACAAATACCACCCGGACCTCAGCTCATACTTACAACCACTGAAGCACCCCCGAACTGATCAACAAAACATCAACTTGTTCAGCTACCTAGAACCCAAGCACATTCGCATCATGCTATCCTCCTTTTTCACACCGACACCAGCACAACCCCCCAACGAAGCACTAAGCCTAATGAACCCTTTATCACACAACTCCTAAAGTTGCATCTTTACCCTCTTTAACTCCCTCGAGCCATGCACAAAGAGCAATAGACACCGGAGCTGTGTTTTCATACAACTCAATGCAGAACTCAACCACTCAATCCAATGGCACATCTGACCATTCCCTCAAAAACACCCAAAAACTCACATAACACACGACTATCCTGATCTCGCACTTCCTATAACCCTGGATTCATAACATAGGCTAGGGATGCCTTGCAACCAAAATCCATCAAACAACTTGCTTCCATTGCCAAAATAGCATTAGACAAGAATTTAACATTCTCGCCCATGATTACCACCTTGTAACTATCAACAAGTTTTAAGACAACTCGCTAGGATTCAAAATCAACCATCGCTCTCCGATCCAGCCACTTATCCAAACCCAGGATTACATCAAAAACTGTAGAGCGACAACTCTAACAAAACAACCATAACCTCGAGATCTTAAAGCATCGATGATCATGTCAAAATATCCTTCTCACAACAACCGTCTCACCAGAAGAACTAGCCACATGTATTCCCGCAACCAACACTTACGAGACGATCGTTCAAACCATAGCTCCCACAAACGTTATCAACGACAAGCACAAGATTTTACACTCCACATAACAAATATAGATAATCCCGCCTTATGAGATCACACAATCCACATAATCAACGTGTATTAAATACTATTTTAGTCTAGATACTCTAACCCTACGGTCCTCACCCAACACCATCATCACCTCGCCTCAACTTAGGGTGATATCTTTATCACAATTCCTTTTAATTGAACACAGTAGAAACTAGATTTTGTAACTCTCTTGCGAGCGTAACCTCTCACACAAAATCGATAAACTTAGGTTCTGATCAATGCACTTCGCCCGTGTACCAACACGTCAAAATGGTGTAATCGAAAGCCAATATGTAGACCCTAACATCCTGTACCAACTCACATCGGATTCGGTCATAATGACGCGTCCCTACCAAAACTAGTTCAGGAGTATACTCGCTCAACTGAACAATCTGTATCCTAACTCGACAACATACACGCGACCTTGATCCCAACCATGAACTCTTATCTCTTTTCATCCAAGTATCTACACCTCATATACTTCTTCTTAAAAATAACATGAAAAAAACTCCCAATCCACATCATTGGGTTCCACACCCGCAGGTATAGTTGTCCACCAACTAAAAACATCACCTTGCAACAGGGATTCAACACATCCCAACTTACGTGCACCAATACACCCCATTTGATCCAAAACCTGAACAACACTGGCCATCCATGTCTTGGATGCCTCGGGTGACAACCCACGGTACTCAACTTCTCCCAAACTACATAGATATTCCAACGGCTGGTGCAAACACACGCACTCAAAGAACATCACTTACAAGCTCAAAACATCGCCTATAACAAGGCATCAAATCACCCAACTCGGCTCAACCGACACATGTGGTACATACTTCAAGGTGACAAACCCTAGGAATCACAACACTTTTCTCAACTCACTGCCCAAAGGCAACAACATCACGCTATATCTCATTTCTCCTCTTGGTCGTAACATAATACATTTTCTAAGGCATGATAATCATTTCAAAACAAAATTGAATCAGACCAACTTCAAGCAAGGATCCAAGACTTTTATTTCAAAACCATATATTTCAAACTATAATAATAAGGCAATGGGTACCCCCAACTTCCCCAACACGGCATAAAACATTCAGCATACATATATCAACCACCGTGCATAGCAATCAACGTACCAATAACAATCATCGTGCAAATCAAGCAACATGTATAACTTACAACAACACAACAACCTCCCAAACAAACCAAACCTGGCTCGATACCACAAAATGTAACCTCCTTGACTCGATCTAGCCGCTGGACCAAATCGAGGAAGCTACATTAGGTTTTACCGCACAAACAAACCGAAGAGATTCAACAAAACTCGGTCCATTTTTTTCTTTATCTTGTCTAGATGCCAATTATTAGTCCTAAGTGTACATACATCACTCAGGTATAACCCTACCTCAATTGAGCATCATTTTGACATCCAATTGTTCACATTTACAATATAGGGACCAAATTGCAAAATATATGAAATTTGCGGATTTAAGCCACTTTTAATATACCAATCTTTAATTAGTCAGGTTCTAATCATTCATCTCAAAAGTTGATTATTCAAGCTCATACAATCACATGGACAAGATTCAAGGACTATAATGCAAAGAAAGTAAAACCGCCAAGCCAACATTACAAAAAATAGTATCGGGTATGGGTGTCACCGACCGACGCATAAAATGCCAGTACCGATACACCATGGTAGGTATCGATACGCCATAACGAACTTACCTAACATTTGAATCTTTTTAATATATGTACCGGTACGATTACATGGGTATTGGTACACAGGTTCGGATTGAAAAAGTAAAATTCTAGAGGCTAGAACGTGTACAAATACACCATTACCCGTATCGATATGTCAGGCCAAAAATCACCTAGGCGTACCGGTACTCCCTTACGCGCGCACCGATCCTCAAGCCATAAAATGCCTAGCCATACCGATACGGTCCCCCGCGTATCGGTAAGCCTGAACCTCTAGTGCCACAATTTACTGACTTTTCATCTCAAAAACATTCTCAAACCACTCCAACATGCTTATAACACCATACCAACATGCCATACGTATCATAAGCCAACTAGCAACTTCATTCCTATAGCACAACAAGTATCAAGCATCAAAAGGGAATCTATAGGCATGATTCCTAATGTCCATTCAAGCAACATGTCAAAAAGGTAAACCAGCATCAAAACAAACTTTAAAGGCCATTTACAACCCAAAAGCAACTAAAAAAATATGCTCAAACAGGAGTTCCACAAAACATCTCCCAAAACACAATAGGTACCCCATTGCCCTTATTCATTATAGTCTAAACCAAGACATACTTTGAAACAAGTCTTGCCAAGATCTCCTTGCTTCTTGTTGCCTTCCAAGACCTCAATTATCTGCATTGATGGACAACAAGAGCATAAGCACACAAGGCTTAGTGAGGAATGCATTTAAAACCATTTATTTATTTATTTAACATCATCCTTTAAAAACATCATCATCATACCCCTTTTGAAAACATGCACTTTATATCATTAAAACCAGCATAATAAACCATATGTTACATGTATCATTAATCAACAACAAATCCCATTGCTAACCCTCCACTTAAGCCTTCCCATGCATTACTACCAAATGCAAAGCTTAAGGAGAAACATGTATAAATCACATTATACAACATAAGACATTTCAATGATACATTAACAATTATATCGGCATTCAAGTGATCAATAACAAGTCTATTAATAAAAGAGTTCATCGGATACACGGATTCAACAAGTGTTAACCCAACACTTCAAGTCATCTCAACCGAAATAGCGATACAATTTCAATTTACAATCGCGGGTACATTAACAACAAGGTACAATAACAACCCACGGGGACATCCACCCCAATCATCGATTAGACGCTTAATCCACTAATGGGAGTATTGACCATTTAACCCCTCTACCGTTATGGTACTTGGATGGAGTATTTGGTACACCGTATAAACCCATTGACATCCAAGGCGACTTATTTATAGTGCACTCAATCCTATGGCCGACCAACTATATCCGATAACCATTTTAAAACCACATCACTTGCCAATATAATTAACCATTTCAACATTTACCTCATTGTTTTTAACAAGCATTAAACCATGCCATTTATCCAAAGCAACAACCATACTTTAAAACACAAGTATAAACCATACTTACAAGGATCACTTATTATGCATCCTTCAACAAAACATGCTTAAAACTAGTATCTCAAGTACTTTAAAACATGCTTAAACAGTAGGTAACATGTAAATTAAAACAAGTGCATAAAACCGTCAAACACTAGCACGACAAAGAGAGTAAAACCACTTTACTTACTTCCAAGTCTAGGTAAGCGTTTCAAGCTCTACCTTAACTCCCATAACTCTGTTCCAACATATCAAAACGATTTAAACCATATTTTTCACTCACCGATACGCGAAACCTTGATTTGTCGACGCGCGAAAACAATCATCCAAGCCTCCAAAGTTTCCCCGATCACTTCGGATCCATCTCCCTATTTTAACCACATTACAACAGAGGATTGATGCATCTCCATGCATTTAAAACACTGCAACAACAGATCCTCACGGATTCACACATTCACCTCACAATTACCCAATCACAACAACCGAAAACACCATCTAATCCTTTCCAAACACAACCCAGCCACAACCTATCAATCTAACATCACTTTTATCATCAAATAACATCTAAAAACATAATCAAAACAACCTAACACCTCC
The DNA here is from genome assembly GCA_019671005.1 of Hibiscus mutabilis. NCBI lineage: Eukaryota > Viridiplantae > Streptophyta > Magnoliopsida > Malvales > Malvaceae > Hibiscus > Hibiscus mutabilis. The sequence goes on from CM033720.1 coordinate 58,526,899, forward strand.
AGCAACCAAACAGCCACCACAACTCCACAAAAACACAATTCTAACAACCTAAACAATTAGAGATTCAAGAGTTTCGGGATTCCATTGTTAAAAACGACTTATCAACATTATTATACATCCATAATATGTTTAAAATCAATCTAAATCACTAGAAAACAGATCCAATTCGGATCTTTTTCTATTTCATCAATTTTACCCAATTAAATCAATTAATTCAATATAAAAACACAAAATCAGATTATAAACCATAAATCAAGGATCAAATACTTGGGAATATCAATAAAGAACCATTTAATAGAGGAGATCACGAACCTTACTCCTACTGTGTAATTTCTCCCTCAATTGGGTTGTTTAAAGCTAGAAAACACAACATTTCAATGAGGTTTTGTAAATCAAAGTCAAATAATCAATTATAGATCAAGAATCTAAGTAAAAAGGATCCATCACCTCTGGTTTTTGATGAAAACTTGGGTGTTTGGCAAAAAAGAAATGGAGAGAAAGTTGAGAAAAGTTACGTCAATTATCATTAAAACCAAATAACTAACTTTAATATCTAAAATCCCTTTTTATTAACTTTTAAAACACATGTTAAAATGATTTAATTGAAGGGAGAAATCACCAGCAAAAACTTGGTAAATTAGCTCCTTAAAGATTCTAAGAATTTGACCCTTTTCATTTTAGTCACTTTAAAAATAGTTTTCAAACATTGCATTTTGGTCACTAGCCAAAATGTCATACCTCCAAATCTTATTTTCCAAAATTGATTCCACCAATATTAATCATATATTAAAACATGATTTTTAACCATTTTTCCATATTTTTATCTCACCGAAAAATACACGTTCCTGAATCTAACTCGAATCTCTAACTTAGTCTACCAGACCGTCTAACAAACCTCAAAATCGTTAGGCCCAAAACCGGGGCGTTACAACTCTCCCCCACTTAAGAAATTTCGTCCCCAAAATTTACCCGGAAGAAACAAAAGCAGAAACTGCTCCAACATCTCCGACTTACATTCTCACGCGGCTTCCTAACACTGCGGTGTCTCCGCAACACCTTAACAAGGCCAACCAATGTACCACCCAGAACTCTATCGCTGGCAACAAGGATTTCCACCAGGTCCTTCACATAAGATAATTCAGATCTCAACACAATGCCTTACACCGGTACAACATGCAAGGAATCCAACCGATACCTTCGCAACATCATCACATGAAACACATCAAGGAACCCCTCCAACACATGAGATAACCTCAACAATAAGCAACATGACCTACACACTCAACAAAATCGTATGGTCCTCAAAACGCATCAACTTCTTCCAAGGTGATACCATCATGATCATCCGACCATCACAACACACTTTAAATCACTACACCTCAGATTTGCGTAGAATTTCTGACAATCCAAAACTGCTCTCAAGCACCCACATAACAACTTCACCTTCTCACTAGTGCCTTTCCACACATCATACATGGGAATGTACTTTTCCCTAATTTTAGCCCAACACACGGGCGTACGGCTCCTCCAACCGCACAATGCCCCATACGGTGCCACCTCTATACTTGCCTGATAAATGCCATTAACGCAAACTCTACCAAAGGCATGTGCCTTTCACACTTTCCCGGAAGCTCCGTGATATACAACCCAACTCATATTTCAAAACCTGAATTCTATGCTCTAACCCGCCATCCAACCGGATAGATATGAAGTACATACACTTAAGCTCAAGCAACACCCTAAAAACCTCACTGTAACCCACAGATCTTCATCCAGAACTATGAACTCAGGCACACAGCGCAAATGCACTAATCCGACAATATACAAATCTGCCACATGTTACAAAACATACATCACAAGCATAGCCACGAGAGTGTACACACTTCGCAACTCAATCAACAACCACCCAAATAGAATCCTTTCGGTACACAAAATCTCTGGTGATTCTTCCCCATTTCCATTCTGGTATCCTCAACGGTTGCAACAACCCGAAAAAAACCCGATGCTCAGCTTCCACACACTGACATACCATGCATCGAACAACAAAATCAACCATATTTCCCTTTAAACCAACCCAACAACAATCCCTTTTCAAACCTCGATATATCTTGGCATTATCGAAATGCATTTCGCAAGAACTGGTATGCGCCTCCATCAAACCATACACCTCAACTCAATATCAAGGGACACCACCTTCTGATCTTTAAAACACAACACCCTATAACCTTTAATGTGAAAATCCACCGAATTTCCTCCTCCCAATAACCTGAACATGCAATACTGATGCATAATCACACCATTACCTTCCTCTAATCAACTGTGGCCTGAATGAATTCACTTGTAACTTGACATCAAGTCTCCATCACGCATCACACTCAACCGCATAAACAATATCCTCAACTTCGCCGCAACTCTCACAACCCAAGCATCGGCTATAAGCTTAGCTCGAACGATATTCAATCACCAAATTATAACTCCTAAACAACTCTAACCATCCAGGTTATAAAAAAACTCAAAACATCAATCTTTTCATTTTTTTAACCACGCGTGATCCATGTACACAACACACTCCTCATCATAGAATTGATGTCTCTAAAACATTTAAACATCCACCAACGTGGCAAGCTTCACATCATGCGTAAGACAAAAGCGCCCGCACACCTTTAACTATCTAGATGCATAAGCCACAACTTCACTTACAACACTACAGCCTCAACAAACCTTGATGCTAAGAACTGGATCTAGCAAACACACAACCTGCCAACTATAACTTTGGTCGCTCAAAAACTAGCACCAGCCAAACTCCCAAGAACCATAACACCAAAACCACCTTCATACGCTACCTTATTTATACCATTACACCATTGATTTCTGATTAGTAATCCGTAAGTGTGAACATATGTATGCATGATCACTTATATGCCCTCATAGATGTCTATATGTATGTATGCAAAACCTCTAATATTATGGCCGAATGTATGCATGTACTGACATATTTACATATACATATAAATGTTTTTGCATTGTGCATACTTATCCGTTCACACTTACTAATAACATCCTCAAAACTAGAATTTTTAGCAACATACCCAGAACTCACATCTCCCAAACCAAGAGCAACATTCAGCTCTCCCCAAAAATTTACTAAACCAACTATACTTATCGATCAAAGCCCTTCCCGTGCTTCTGCTCACAGAAAAAAAAACCATCAATAAACAAAACAACCAACTGCCCCAAAAACTCAGTCTACCCGATTCAACAAAACTATGAACGTAACCTATGCATCGATCAAACCAAACGACATCAACAAGAACTCATATCACAGTCCCTTTACCAAATGCAAATCTAAACACAACCACATCCTTTACCTACACAAATACCACCCGGACCTCAGCTCATACTTACAACCACTGAAGCACCCCCGAACTGATCAACAAAACATCAACTTGTTCAGCTACCTAGAACCCAAGCACATTCGCATCATGCTATCCTCCTTTTTCACACCGACACCAGCACAACCCCCCAACGAAGCACTAAGCCTAATGAACCCTTTATCACACAACTCCTAAAGTTGCATCTTTACCCTCTTTAACTCCCTCGAGCCATGCACAAAGAGCAATAGACACCGGAGCTGTGTTTTCATACAACTCAATGCAGAACTCAACCACTCAATCCAATGGCAAATCTGACCATTCCCTCAAAAACACCCAAAAACTCACATAACACACGACTATCCTGAGCTCGCACTTCCTATGACCCTGGATTCATAACATAGGCTAGGGATACCTTGCAACCAAAATCCATCAAACAACTCGCTTCCATTGCCAAAATAGCATTAGACAAGAATTTAACATTCTCGCCCGTGATTACCACCTTGTAACTATCAACAAGTTTTAAGACAACTCGCTAGGATTCAAAATCAACTACTGCTCTCTGATCCAGCCACTTATCCAAACCCAGGATTACATCAAAAACTGTAGAGCGACAACTCCAACAAAACAACCGTAACCTCAAGATCTTAAAGCATCAATGATCATTTCAAAACATCCTTCTCACAACAACCGTCTCACCAGAAGAACTAGCCACATGTATTCCTGCAACCAACACTTACGAGATGATCGTTCAAACCATAGCTCTCACAAACGTTATCAACGACAAGCACAAGATTTTACACTCCACATAACAAATATAGATAATCCCGCCTTATGAGATCACACAATCCACATAATCAACGTGTATTAAATACTATTTTAGTCTAGATACTCTAACCCTACGGTCCTCACCCAACACCATCATCACCTCGCCTCAACTTAGGGTGATATCTTTATCACAATTCCTTTTAATTGAACACAGCCGAAACTAGATTTTGTAACTCTCTTGCCAGAGCCAGAACCTCTCACACAAAATCGATAAACTTAGGTTCTGATCAATGCACTTCGCCCGTGTACCAACACGTCAAAATGGTGTAATCGAAAGCCAATATGTAGACCCTAACATCCTGTACCAACTCACATCGGATTCGGTCATAATGACGCGTCCCTACCAAAACTAGTTCAGGAGTATACTGGCTCAACTGAACAATCTGTATCCTAACTCGACAACATACACGCGACCTTGATCCCAACCATGAACTCTTATCTCTTTTCATCCAAGTATCTACACCTCATATACTTCTTCTTAAAAATAACATGAAAAAAACTCCCAATCCACATCATTGGGTTCCACACCCGCAGGTATAGTTGTCCACCAACTAAAAACATCACCTTGCAACAGGGATTCAACACATCCCAACTTACGTGCACCAATACACCCCATTTGATCCAAAACCTGAACAACACTGGCCATCCATGTCTTGGATGCCTCGGGTGACAACCCACGGTACTCAACTTCTCCCAAACTACATAGATATTCCAACGGCTGGTGCAAACACACGCACTCCAGCAACATCAGCTTACAAGCTCAAAACATCGCCTATAACAAGGCATCAAATCACCCAACTCTGGCTCAACCGACACATGTGGTACATACTTCAAGGTGACAAACCCCTAGGAATCACAACACTTTTCTCAACTCACTGCCCAAAGGCAACAACATCACGCTATATCTCATTTCTCCTCTCGGTCGTAACATAATACATTTTCTAAGGCATGATAATCATTTCAAAACAAAATTGAATCAGACCAACTTCAAGCAAGGATCCAAGACTTTTATTTCAAAACCATATATTTCAAACTATAATAATAAGGCAATGGGTACCCCCAGCTTCCCCAACACGGCATAAAACATTCAGCATACATATATCAACCACCGTGCATAGCAATCAACGTACCAATAACAATCATCGTGCAAATCAAGCAACATGTATAACTTACAACAACACAACAACCTCCCAAACAAACCAAACCTGGCTCTGATACCACCAAATGTAACCTCCTTGACTCGATCTAGCCGCCAGACCAAATCGAGGAAGCTACATTAGGTTTACCGCAGCAAACCGAAGAGATTCAACAAAACTCGGTCCATTTTTTTCTTTATCTTGTCTAGATGCCAATTATTAGTCCTAAGTGTACATACATCACTCAGGTATAACCCTACCTCAATTGAGCATCATTTTGACATCCAATTGTTCACATTTACAATATAGGGACCAAATTGCAAATATATGAAATTTGCCAGATTTAAGCCACTTTTAATATACCAATCTTTAATTAGTCAGGTTCTGATCATTCATCTCAAGTTGATTATTCAAGCTCATACAATCGCATGGACAAGATTCAGGGACTATAATGCAAAGAAAGTAAAACCGCCAAGCCAACATTACAAAAAATAGCCTCGGGTATCGGTACAGATACGCATAAAATGCCAGTACCGATACACCATGGTAGGTATCGATACGCCATAACGAACTTACCTAACATTTGAATCTTTTTAATATATGTACCGGTACGATTACATGGGTATTGGTACACAGGTTCGGATTGAAAAAGTAAAATTCTAGAGGCTAGAACGTGTACAAATACACCATTACCCGTATCGATATGTCAGGCCAAAAATCACCTAGGCGTACCGGTACTCCCTTACGCGTACCGATCTCTCAAGCCATAAAATGCCTAGCCATACCGATACGGTCCCCCGCGTATCGGTAAGCCTGAACCTCTAGTGCCACAATTTACTGACTTTTCATCTCAAAAACATTCTCAAACCACTCCAACATGCTTATAACACCATACCAACATGCCATACGTATCATAAGCCAACTAGCAACTTCATTCCTATAGCACAACAAGTATCAAGCATCAAAAGGGAATCTATAGGCATGATTCCTAATGTCCATTCAAGCAACATGTCAAAAAGGTAAACCAGCATCAAAACAAACTTTAAAGGCCATTTACAACCCAAAAGCAACTAAAAAAATATGCTCAAACAGGGAGTTCCACAAAACATCTCCCAAAACACAATATGTACCCCATTGCCCTTATTCATTATAGTCTAAACCAAGACATACTTTGGAAACAAGTCTTGCCAAGATCCCCTTGCTTCTTGTTGCCTTCCAAGACCTCAATTATCTGCATTAATGGACAACAAGAGCATAAGCACACAAGGCTTAGTGAGGAATGCATTTAAAACCATTTATTTAATATCATCATTTAAATCATCATCATCATGCCCCTTTTGAAAACATGCACTTTATATCATTAAAACCAGCATAATAAACCATATGCTACATGTATCATTAATCAACAGCAAATCCCATTGCTAACCCTCCACTTAAGCCTTCTCATGCATTACTACCAAATGCAAAGCTTAAGGAGAAACATGTATAAATCACATTATACAACATAAGACATTTCAATGATACATTAACAATTATATTAGCTTTCAAGTGATCAATAACAAGTCTGTTAACAAAAGAGTTCATCGGATACACGGATTCAACAAGTGTTAACCCAACACTTCAAGCCATCTCAACCGGAATAGCGATACAATTTCAATTGTGGTACATTAACAAACGGGTTCAATAACAACCGGGTACAATAACAACCCACAGGGACATCCACCCCAATTATCGGTTAGACGCTTAATCCACTAACGAGAGTATTCAGTACCGTTTAACCCCTCTACCGTTATGGTACTTGGATGGAGTATTTGGTACACCGTATAAACCCCTCGACATCCAATGCGACTTATTTACAGTGCACTCAATCCTATAGCCGGCCAACTATATCCGATAACCATTTTAAACCAACATCACTTGCCAACATAATTAACCATTTCAACATTTACTTCACTGTTTTTAACAAGCATTAAACCATGACATTTATCCAAAGCCACAACCATGCTTTAAAACACAAGTATAAACCATACTTACAATGATCACTTACCATGTGCATCCTTCAGCAAAACATGCTTAAAACCATTATCTCAAGTACTTTAAAACATGCTTAAACAGTAGGTAACATGTAAATTAAAACAAGTGCATAAAACCGTCAAACACTAGCACGACAAAGAGAGTAAAACCACTTTACTTACTTCCAAGTCTAGGTAAGCGTTTCAGGCTCTATCTTAACTCCCATAACTCTGTTCCAACATATCAAAACGCTTTAAACCATATTTTTACTCATCGATACACGAAACCTCGATTTGTCGATGCGAAAACAATCATCCGAAGCCTCCAAAGTTTCCCCGATCACTTCCGGATCCATCTCCCCTATTTTAACCACATTACAACAGAGGATTAATGCATCTCCATGCATTTAAAACACTGCAACAACAGATCCTCACGGATTCACACATTCAACTCACAATTACCCAATCACAACAACCGAAAACACCATCTAATCCTTTCCAAACACAACCCAGCCACAACCTATCAATCTAACATCACTTTTATCATCAAATAACATCTAAAAACATAATCAAAACAACCTAAAACCTCCAGCAACCAAACAACCAACACAACTCCACAAAAACACAATTCTAACAACCTAAACAATTAGAGATTCAAGAGTTTCGGGATTCCATTGTTAAAAACGACTTATCAACATTATTATACATCCATAATATGTTTAAAATCAATCTAAATCACTGGAAAATAGGTCTAATTCAGATATTTTGCTATTTCATCAATTTTACCCAATTAAATCAATTAATTCAATATAAAAACACAAAATCATATTATAAACCATAAATCAAGGATAAGATACTTGGGAATATCAATAAAGAACCATTCAATAGAGGAGATCACAGACCTTACCCCTATTGTTTGATTTCTCCCTCAATTGGCTTGTTTAAAGCTAGGAAAACACAAGATTTCAATGAGGTTTTGTAAATCAAAGTCAAATAATCAATTGTAGATCAAGAATATAAGTAAAAAGGATCCCTCACCTCTGGTTTTTGATGAAAACTTGGGTGTTTGGCAAAAAAGAAATGGAGAGAAAAGTTGAGAGAAAAGTTACGTCAATTTTCATTAAAACCAAATAACTAACTTTAATATCTAAAATCCCTTTTAATTAACTTTTAAAACACATGTTAAAATGATTTATTTGAAGGGATAAATCACCAGAAAAAAACTTGGTAAATTAGCTCCTTAAGGATTCTAAGAATTTGACCCTTTTCATTTTAGTCACTTTAAAAACAATTTTCAAACATTGCATTTTGGTCACTAACCAAAATGTTATACCTCCAAATCTCATTTTCCAAAATTGATTCAACCAATATTAATCATATATAAAAAATGATTTTTAACCATTTTCCATATTTTTATCTCACCGAAAAATACACGGTCTTGAATCCGACTAGAATCTCTAACCTGGTCCACCAGACCGTCTAACAAACCTTAAAACCGCTAGACCCAAAACCGGGGCGTTACACTCTCCCAGCATTAATCTAATCGGCTCACTTCAAATGGGATTCATCTTAATTAATAATTCTATGCACCATCATTTGCGGTGCAAACTCTTGAACTCAACACTCATATATGTCCAGAACGTGACACCTTTCCGTAGGTATACTATTAAGAACACTCCATCTAGAGTCGACACCATGCTCAATGTCACAAGTCTACTTACCACCTCTGACTATTCAAATACCAACGTTGATCATTCACATGTCCACATCGACTTCCCCTAACTTGGTCAACCAAGATAGATCTTGGCATCATATATATCTCAAATCTGGGCCCTAAATCCGTGCCACTCAATTCTAACTATCATATAGAAACCTCAAAACTCGTCAACTGATCGCAAGATCCTCAACCTCAAGTAACCGATAGCAATCTTTTGATGTTACCCACAAGCCAACAACATTCAATACCATGTATCTGAGACCCTTATCCTTTAACGGTGCAACCATAACCTCAACTAACTTCCATTAAGAGGGATCCATTAGTACTTGGTGTATTACCAAAGCTGTACAATAGACCAACAGTACCTCAACGAATTTACTCAAACACATTATTCAAAGAATCCAACTCATACGGCGAAACCCTTGAAAGGTAGAAATACGACAAAATCATCCATCACCCCGTACGATCACAACAACAAGGGTTTAAACAGTTGTTTCACTCCAAACCTAAACGATTCTTGATAAGTGTTCAAAAGTACTATTTTTCTTACCCTTTTACTCATATTATTGTTAGACTTAGGCTCATATTAGTTGCATAGTTAGCCATTCATGCATTAATCCATGTTTCCTTCCATCATTGAGCTTGATTACATAACTTGGTAGTTTTTTGTGGAAAAGATGCTGCTTTGGTGTGCTTTGTGTGTGTATGTGCAGGATCACTTGCCAAAGCAATACCGAGCTAGTTGCCAGGGCAATGCATGAAGGATATGCCGAGCTAGTTGCCAGGGTAATGCATAAAGGAGACGCCGAGCCAGATGCCATGGCAATTGTCGACAAAGAGAAAATGCAATAGGGATGTCGAAATTAATGACTTTACAAGCCCAAGATGACATGGAGCAAGGCCCAAGCCCAAAGGAATTTGATTGCCATGCAGAGATTAAAGAAGAATTAAATTCTAAGAAGATAGGAGAAGTTCTAATAGGAATAAAATTATAATAAAGAATTATATTCTTTAAAGATAATTTAATTCCAACTCAAACTCCTCCTCAAAGAAGGACTTTGGCCTAGCCCTATAAATAGCAAAGAGATTTTGACTACTTGAGGGGAGAGCAAGAGGGTAAAATTCGACAAGTCCAAGAGAGGAAGCAAGGGGAATTTTCGGCAAGCTTCTAGGGCAAGGGATTTTCGACAAGCTTCATCTTTTCTTCCTTGTTCGATTGGGTTCATGCTAGGGATTAATTATCTTTTGTTTCTTTGGAACCTAGCCATGAACTAAATCTACTTGGCTATGGTTATTGTGTTTTGTGGTTGTGAGAAACTATTGGTTTTTGTTTAGGTAATAAGAGTTTGCACTTTTCTATTTCAAGGTTTATTCATTCTTGGTTCTTATTATTGTTTGCGAGTGAATTGGGAGAGGATCTCGTGATTTCATCCATTTATCTAATATCGGGAGAGTTAGATTCAAGAAACGAATGAATATGATCTTTATTCAATCCAATGATGGTGAAGATTAATCCGGCTTAGGAATAAGTTAAGGATTTCAACGGCTAAGAGGAGCGCAAGATTGGTTGTTGTTCACCCTTGATTCACGCAGGGATGTATTATCAAGGCATGCACAAGTAGCTAGAGTTTCGACTTAGGGATAAGAAGAAACCATTGAAGAACGCTCCGCCGAACCTTGAAGTTGCTGCCCAGACGCCCAAGTAGTTGCCCAACTAGTCGCCCAGGCAACCATCAATTAGTTGCCAAGGCAACCCCGTTGTGCAAGTTGCCACGGCAACTGAGTTGCCCGTGCACTCTTTTACCAAGACAATCCAATCGGCTATCACACCTCAACTCATGATAACCTGACCTATTCTCTCTTTTGATTTAATCTATTCTTTTAGTTTATTGCTCTTAGTTTACTCGTTAATTAGAACTCATATTATCAATTGTGTTTTTACTTTTCACAGTGCAGTAACTTAAGCAAAGTGGCCCAAACCAATCCTTGTGGAGACGATACTCGATACTCATATCACTTTATTACTTGCGACGTGTATACTTGCACAATTGCGTAGCACTTATCACACGCAACAAGTTTTTGGCGCCGTTGCCGGGGATTGGCAATTGGTGTTAGTTGTTTTTGTTATTGCATTTTTTTCTCTTAGTTTTACTAATTTTTGTTTTTGTTTGTTTTATCAAAAAAAAATAGGTGCGCTACAAGTTAAGGGACATCAACATGTCGGGAAATAAAAGCCAATCTATTCAAGAGATGATGTTGGAAGATATTAATCAATCCAATCAAGAGTTTCTTGCACCCTTTGATGATTACCTATACCAACCGAGAAAAGCCCAAAGAACTTATACAGTGGAAAAATCTTGTGCTATGTGTGGAGAACATCATGTGTTTGAAAATTGCCCTCACATTTTCGGTGCATATAACTACATGGAGGACCATAGAGGGAACCAGCAGCAAAATTCTTCATGGTATGGTCAAAAAGCTCAAAATTTTTTTTACCATAACAATTTTGCCGCAGCAACAGATATGTCATGGCAATGTAGTCCTTTTCAAGAGCATTCCAATTCCTTGGAGGAAACATTACTAGCTTCCTTGGCTAGACTTGACGGGTCAATTGAAGAGATTCGAGAGCTATCAAAATCTATGGATACGAGGATAGCTCAGTGGGATGCAACCTTAGGGGATTCAGAAGATCAATTGGGGAGATTCACATATGTCATGGATAACATGCACCAACAATTCACTCCTAGAGATACTGACGTCCCAAGGCAAGAGGATAAGGAGCAATGCAAAGAAAGCTCTCCGATGTGTAGGGAACAACTAGAACCTCAAAGTCAAGAGGATGCCAATGAGAGAGACTGCCCAACACATGATGAGCCTGAACAACAAATTGCCTCGGCAATGATTGAGGAGCCTGAACAGAGCAATGTCGTGACAACACTCGGTGAAGCTGAGAAAAACAATACTACAGCAAATTCTGAGGAACCTGATGCCCAGAAAGTTATAACGTTGATGTTGAAGCAGGAATGTGTAGATTGCTCTCATCTACAATTGCCACGGCAATTACACGACCACATGCAAGATCAACGAGATTATAATACTTTGCCAATGGAATATGAGCAGGTAATAGTTGAACCTTTTGAATTCTTTAAAAACTCATCTCGTCCATTGCAGGTATGTCTTGAGGAACCGAGGTTGGTAGATTTGAAGCCATCAAATCTCTCTGATTGATGGAGATGTTTGAGAGGCCAAAAGAAAACGGTGTTTGGATTCATAAAGCTCTTCAGAAAATTGATTCTTCCCTTGAGTTAAAGCAAAATTTGACAACTGATTGCCACGGCAATTGGCTTGAGCAGCAATTGCCACGACAACAAAGGCTACATCCAACCATGATAGAAGTCGACAAGAATGAGGTAATTGAATGGTTGAGAATGGATATAATTTTTCCTATTAATATATTTGTGCCTTCAGGAATAGTAGCAAGGTGGAGAGTATACATGGACTACAAGCGAACAAAGAAGAAAGACACCTCCACCATGGTAACGCAAAAGGGAGTAGTGGCAAGCACATTGGCCAAACTCTTTTTGGGCAATATTATCACCCGATAGAGGGTGCGGATGGACTATAAGAAGTATCGAAAACGGCAACCTTCAACACCACAGCAACTCCTGATACGCATGCCTCGGCAACCATGGACGCGCACGCCTCGGCAACCCCTGACGCCTCGGCAACTATGGATGTGCAGCCTCGGCAACCCTCGACGCCACGGCAACTACTGATACATTTATTTTTATTTTTATTTTTTGAACTATTTTGTTCTATTATTTTTTGTTATTTTTTCTCTTCATTTTTTAGGATATATTTTATTTTTCTTCATTATCTTTAGTTTCCAGGTTTTCTTTTCCACAACAAGACTCACAAACACCATGCTAAGGAAATTCACTACCGACTACTTGCCACAGCAACCACAACTGAAACTGGCGATGCCCAGGCAACAACTATGGCTTCGAGAACTACTGATGCCCATGCAAGTGAACCTGTATCGGTAAACATGGATCAAATCAAAGCAATGCTATTCACGCGGCACCAGCATTCAACCACTGACTGAAAAATGAATCAAGCAAACGGCACGAAGGAAACTTATCACTCGAGGTGACGACCTCTCCGACTAACTCATTTCATTTAGTTTCTTTTAAATTTTATTTCACTCTTACATGCATTGAGGACAATGCTTCTCTCGAGTTTGGGGGGTGTTGGTTTCTAGTTAGCTTCATGTTTAGTTGCATTCATTTTTAGCAATCACATATAGGTTGCATATGTTACTTGCCATTCCTTTAATTGGATTTAATTGCTTAAGACTTGTTAAATACCCAATGATGAATTTTCGCCACTGCACTTAATTGAAAAAACCTTTAATTTTAGTATTGCATGAAAAGAACTTAGAATTTTACTATGATGCTGAATTTTTTTTTACACGGTTGTGGCTTGTTGATTGAAAGAAACTTAGTGAACTTAGGTTGCTTAAAATTAAGGTAAATTTAAAATTAAAAATTAAAAGTTAATTTCTTGCTAGAGGTGCCTGAAACTGGCTCTAGTAGTAAATGCACTTTCTTGCTAGAGGTGCCCGAAACTGGCTCTAGTAGTTAATGCACATTAAAGAATCGCTAGAGGTGCCCGAAATTGGCTCTAGTCGACTAAAATAAAATGAGAAATTGCTTACTTTACTAGAGGTGCCCGAAATTGGCTCTAGTGAAAATTAAAATAAATGCCCCAGTAATTAAATTGATAAAAGCCTACTATTCACATAGAATCTTGAAAATCAACTTGTACACAACTACGCACACACATTGTCACGAGCACTATAGTTTGGTTCCAGGTAATTTTTGTGTTATCCGAAAAATTAAAAGGTGATCATACTTTGTGCCACGGTTCCGAGGTTTGAATTCAAGTTTGAAGCATGTCTTTGATGATTAAAGTCTTGGCAGGTAATTGTTAGTTTGCATTGCTTGAGGACAAGCAATAGTTCGAGTTTGGGGGTGTGATAAGTGTTCAAAAGTACTATTTTTCTTACCCTTTTTACTCATATTATTGTTAGACTTAGGCTCATATTAGTTGCATAGTTAGTCATTCATGCATTAATCCATGTTTCCTTCCATCATTGAGCTTGATTACATAACTTGGTAGTTTTTGTGGAAAAGATGCTGCTTTGGTGTGCTTTGTGTGTGTATGTGCAGGATCACTTGCCAAAGCAATGCCGAGCTAGTTGCCAGGGCAATGCATGAAGGATATGCCGAGCTAGTTGCCAGGGCAATGCATGAAGGAGACGCCGAGCCAGATGCCATGGCAATTGTCGACAAAGAGAAAATGTAATAGGGATGTCGAAATTAATGACTTTACAAGCCCAAGATGACATGGAGCAAGGCCCAAGCCCAAAGGAATTTGATTGCAATGCAGAGATTAAAGAAGAATTAAATTCCAAGAAGATAGGAGAAGTTCTAATAGGAATAAAATTATAATAAAAAATTATATTCTTTAAAGATAATTTAATTCCAACTCAAACTCCTCCTCAAAGAAGGACTTTGGCCTAGCCCTATAAATAGCAAGGAGATTTCGACTACTTGAGGGGAGAGCAAGAGGGCAAAATTTGACAAGTCCAAGAGATGAAGCAAGGGGAATTTTCGGCAAGCTTCTAGGGCAAGGGATTTTCGACAAGCTTCATCTTTTCTTCCTTGTTCGATTGGGTTCATGCTAGGGATTAATTATCTTGTGTTTCTTTGGAACCTAGCCATGAACTAAATCTACTTGGCTATGGTTATTGTGTTTTGTGGTTGTGAAAAACTATTGGTTTTTGTTTAGGTAATAAGAGTTTGCACTTTTCTATTTCAAGGTTTATTCATTCTTGGTTCTTATTATTGTTTGCGAGTGAATTGGGAGAGGATCTCGTGATTTCATCCATTTATCTAATATTGGGAGAGTTAGATTCAAGAAACGAATGAATATGATCTTTATTCAATCCAATGATGGTGAAGATTAATCCGGCTTAGGAATAAGTTAAGGATTTCAACGGCTAAGAGGAGCACAAGATTGGTTGTTGTTCACCCTTGATTCACGCAGGGATGTATTATCAAGGCATGCACAAGTAGCTAGAGTTTCGACTTAGGGATAAGAAGAAACCATTGAAGAACGCTCCGCCGAACCTTGAAGTTGCTGCCCGGACGCCCAAGTAGTTGCCCAACTAGTCGCCTGGCAACCATCAATTAGTTGCCAAGGCACCCCGTTACAGCAAGTTACCACGGCAACTGAGTTGCCCGTGCACTCTTTTACCAAGACAATCCAATCGGCTATCACACCTCAACTCATGATAACCTGACCTATTCTCTCTTTTGATTTAATCTATTCTTTTAGTTTATTGCTCTTAGTTTACTCGTTAATTAGAACTCATATTATCAATTGTGTTTTTACTTTTTCACGGTCAAGAACTTAAGCAAAGTGGCCCAAACCAATCCCTGTGGAGACGATACTCGATACTCATATCACTTTATTACTTGCGACGTGTATACTTGCACAATTGCGTAGCACTTATCACACGCAACAATTCTTTCCATGGTGGTTCCATAAAAGAGACTCTAACTCTGATAATGACCCTCATCAGCATACCTAATTATCCGGTGTAAGACTTTTAAAAACGAACGGCATCTAAACACCTCTCAAACACTTATCTTGACTCGGTATGATAACTCTCATCAGGAACTAAAGCATTTCACATAACTCAATTTACGCATAGGGCTTACACTCAAAACTATAACGCGCCTAAAAAATATGTCATTTGTATCACCACAAGGATTTTGTCATCACAAGAAATCCCACCAAGGGATACAGTTCAATCGCAAACCCCAAATCCGCAAACAAACCACGCAGACTTCCTATACGAATCTTACCCTCGCCAAAAATATCAAACGGTAATAATCGATAACTATACCATTACTCAGAGAAATCTCATCAAAACTGTGCACTCATAATCCTTTGCAAGACCCACATCATCTATTTAATTCCTTCCAATGAATACCAAAGCACCCTAACAGCCCTAATGAACTCAATATTTAACTCTCAACTAGTATCAACCTAGCTACTTATCACTATCTCAAATGTACAACTCTACACTATTCCCTGAACACGTGACGAAAGCCTGGTACCAACTGTCGCTCTCAAAATTCACCGTATACTGATCATTGTACTATAAGGGGAAAAATCTCTTACCTTGATGTCTTTTCCAAAACACTTACCACAAGATTTTGAAGCATATTGACAACTATCAGACCCAAATTCAATCATAACATTGTATCATTTTAACTAAAAAATTAGATGCTCCTTTTCGAGGCTCCCAAAGTAAATCAATCATTAATTCAAAACGTGCTAACGAACACACTAGTATCGGTACTGCATAGAGATAGTATCAACACTCTCTTACATGACCATTATCTAGGATAACCCCACACGACAACATGATACTCTAGTCATGTACTTACTCGGTACGATCCACTACTTATTTAGCTTACTTACTTAGGTGGTGATCGAGTATACTATCAACAATTCTTACATACTTTGCCCCATATCATCATCGAAACCTTATATTTCCTTAGAGATCAAGCACCCCAACCTTCACGCTTTGGGGAGAACACAACCTTGCTCTTCTAGCACAAAAATACAGCTTTAACGGTACAGCAAAACATCTTTGAAAACCTCAAAATCTCATTCAGCTCTGATCAGGTCCACTCCACTGTCATAACAAAAAGGCCTTACGTAGCTTGATTTTCTACCAATATCTTTTGGCTCGTTCCAAAGAATCTATGATACGATAAGAAGCATTTACGAATTCTCAAACCCTTACTTCCTTAAACGATTGCTCTATAAACTTTTCATATTCCTTCACATCCATACTTTTCACGTAAAACATCTAACTTATATTCGAGAGACAACACAGTGGCTTTCACCCATCTTCATTGATACACCTCATCGTCACCATAGACATTATCCGCTATCACAACTTACTTAAAGAAAAAATAAAATCTCTATTCCAAAATCTATTTATTAAATTTTCTAACCTCAACACATAGCGATAAGCATCACTCTTCCAAACTAATCTCAGAAAAATACACATGCACTTCACATTTGGTTAAACGGGTTATCTACCTTCGAAAATGGGTAACGATCTTCTACGATAGTTTAACAAACTATCAATGATTTAGGCAGCACATATATGAACCAACTTTTTACTAGAGAACTGTCTGACTCTCCTTGAGTGAAGCACTTAGACGAGAATGACCTTATTCAATTTACTCCTCCGAATCTGAATCTTCAACTACTCAATTGGGTCGATAACCTCTGACAACTACGATGGCACTGGCATCCAACTTGGTCTTACCTCAATATCTATTTACGTTCGTGATAGGAAGGGAACTTAACGACTCTTCCATGAAGTATAAACAAGCATTCTAGTAGTCTAAAAGCTCTCGAGCATCGAACTACACATATTAACACCTATCGATTCGGTCAAACCTATCTTACAACCCATTGCCACCCTCTGAACTATCACTGCCAAGATCACGATAAAAGGGCGACGATCCAACATCTTCTTTTTTAAAAGCTAGGTTCCATCAAGGTCTCGATGCCTCAAACTTACTCTCGACATCACTGGCTAGCACCACACTTGATCGACTGAAACGATTTCCCACGGTGCAACAACTCTTAAGAAGGTAGCTCTCTCTTAAACCTGTAGAACGTCAAACTTCGACCATACACTAACGAACTAATGGATCCTAAATCTACTATCTCTGAGGAATACCTCTAAGAATGACAATGATACTCTCCAAGTATCAACAAAAACTCATTTTTAAACAAATAATCCAACCAACGTGCACCCACCTATCGATTTCAAGAATAGATTATCCATTCACGTAACAAAACATTTATCCACGTGTAACGATAAAGATTCATTGCTGCAGACTCTTACAACAAATCTGAAGACTTATGGGTGTCTACAATGCACAACGAAGATGTCACTCATGCGACATGAGGAGAACACATTGTTGACTCGATTGTCATTCGACTAGCTTGCATCTCGACAATCTGGGGTAACCCCACTCCTTGGATCACTACTATC
Source organism: Hibiscus mutabilis (assembly GCA_019671005.1). Taxonomy (NCBI): domain Eukaryota; kingdom Viridiplantae; phylum Streptophyta; class Magnoliopsida; order Malvales; family Malvaceae; genus Hibiscus; species Hibiscus mutabilis. Next base: position 58,545,120 of record CM033720.1, read on the forward strand.
AACTACCCGATACTTAACTCGACCTTCTCGTCCACGATCATAAACATCTTGATGTCGCAACTTAAGATGTGCTATCAGAATTTCGGCCTTAAAGAGTACGAATTTAGTCTAAGGCTTGTATTCACTAGACACCTTACTAAACATCTATACCACCCAGGGGTTTCCTAGAACCGGCTAAACCTAGGTTCTGATACCACTAAATGTAACACCCTTGACCCGGATGTCACATTTGGGCCTCAAGCCCAGCCCAAAACCATAAAATTTCTTCTTAACAAGATCAACCCAACAAGTCACAAAAGCATTTAAAACCAAATATTAAAATAAATATATATGAGTAAATAAAATATTACAAAGGAGCTCTAATTTAAATTTAAAATATTTGAAGATACAATTTAAATGATACAAATCCAAATAATATATACAGACTCCACATGTAAGGTCGTATGAACACATAGCCCATTAGACTCAAATACTGTACTCCGAAGATCACCATGTTCCAGAATCCTGATCTGATACTACTCCGCGATCCCATGATCTAATGGTCAACCTACGCACGAAAACAACGATTCCGAGCCCAGAGCTTACAAAGCTCAGTGATACACGTCTACTCTACTATACTTCATGCTAATCATAAATGTAAGCATGCAATGCTAGTACAATACAATAAAGAGAGATAAATAAATTTGTGGCGTTACTACTAGTCGCCTAAACACATGTTAGCATCATAACAATCAACATATAAAATACAAAGCTCAGTGATACACATCTACTCTACTATACCTCCGATGGCCGGACAACGATAGCGAGCTTCTTCTTGGCTGTTTTTCAGCCAGTGAGCATGTTGGTGGCGTCAGTTCATGGTGGTAACGGCTGGATCTTAACGAATAGCTTCCTCCAAATCTTCTTCTCCCACACTCTGGCAAACGACAACTCTAAGGTGAAGCGACGACCACCGAATGACTCGTCCCGGCGAGCTAGATGTAACGACAGTAACAGTGAGAGCCACGACAACTCTGACGGTGATGAAACAAGGCTTAAAGCCTCCCCTTCAATTTCTCTAGTTTCCCTATTTTTTCTCTCTCTCCTCAAAATACCACATCTTTTTCTTTTTCTCTTTCCTCCATCAATCATCAGCCACTTTAATTCAAAAATATTACCTTTTTTTTACACTCTTTCATTTTATTTATCCACCCAAATCCAAATTCTTATTTGGTCCCTCAACCTAAAGCCCAATACCCGGGTCTAAGACCCGATTCGCTAACTCGAAATCTGGGTCGTTATAGAAATTTTAAATAAAATAAAAAAAATTATGAAAATGCCAAGTGGAAACACTTTAACACTATGCCTTGCACCAACAAATCCAAAAACTGCCAAGATTGGTCAAATGGCTTAATTGATTCAAAGGCTTAATTGAGTGCAAAAAAAAAGGTTCAATAGTTTAATTGATATTTTCCCCAAAAGTTCAAAAGCTTTTTACACCCTTAAGCCTTTAATCTAATGTTATTACTATAAGGTAGAATTTTGATACACAGTCTGTGTAAAATTTATTTTACACACAGCCTGTAAATTTACACTATGAAACTCAAATTCTAAATCTATAACCTTGAACCTTAAAAATTAAACCTTATACCCTAAATTATAAACCATAAAACTTAAACCCTAAAATTTAAGCCCTAAACTAAATCTTTAACTCGTAAAACTAAAAAGTTTGTGTAAACTAAGTTATATCAAAGTTTTCTCCTTACCATACATAGTACTGTACGCTCTTTAGGGAAAAACGAAGGAAAAGGTCTAATGAAGGAAATTACACATGCTTTTAAGTTTTGTGACATTTATTATTGATCAATTATTACTTTATTTTTATTTTTGATTACTTTTTATAAATTATTGAGCTAAAGTTGTAACCTTCAACAATTGAAAAATGTATTTATTTTTTAATATCTCGATGCTTTTTAATATACTTCATATCCGTTTTACGATTTATGGTTAGAATTTGTGGTAGTTTTTTTTAATAATGTTGTCTTTAAGATTCAAACATGCATTCTCTCTTACATTCTTACTTACTAGGATTGAGATCAATTTGGTTTGGTCAATTTTTTGAAATATTTTAAATCGTCTATTTTAATTCGATTCAATTCTCAATTTTCTATATTAATTTGAGTTTTATGTTTTTACTTTGTTTTGACAAAATAATTTTTATTTTTTAAAATTTTAACATTATTTGATAATATTTCAACTTTTCATAAACATTTCTAAAATACTTAATTTTTCATGTAAATAAAAAACAATTAATAATTCGTATATAAAATTTTTCACTATTTAAATTAAAATATTTATTTTTATATTATAAAAAAAATCCGATTTGACTTTCAAAATCAGTAAAATCATATCTTCACGTGGCGTAGAATTTAATTTTCATTTCAATAAAAGCATATAAATAATAAAAATTGAAGGTGTCAATGAAATTTCAGGGATGATGGTATTGACTTTCCATAGTACCTTGGGGATGTATTTAGTAATTTTTACTTTTTTACTTTTCAAGCTAGAATTATTATAATTCCAATTTTATCGTTGAGAAAAGGACAAGCATTGACCGTAAACCACAACTTTTAGCTCATTACATGATTCTAACATCGTCTGAATCATTGGCGCAGTTGTTGCAAAAGTATCTGAGGTTCGCTTTTCTAGTCTCGGTTTTGTTTGGTTGTCAAGAAAATCTGGGTTACGCTTATGCTTCATATCGTCATTTATATATAAGAAAAGGACAAAAAAAGAGAAATTTGTGCTTTAGAAGAGTTTAATCCCTTAATCATTGGTTGCTTTGCTTCGATATGCTGAAAAATAGTTTACTTGACGAAATTCTGATGCTTGGTCATTATTTCTGTTTGTTTTTCATTTTATTTCTTGGGTTCTTTGTTACACGAAAGCAAAAACTCAAGATTCAATTTTTTCTGGTTGTTCTTTGCAAAACAGAGGAAAAATGAATGTTGGTTTTCCTTCTTTCTTTTTTGCTATTTTGGGCTAATTTTTATAGTGTTTTAGCTTTGGATTCTGGTGAAAAGTTGTGACATTTAGAAGTTTTCCAAGTTTGTGTGACGGAAGATTTTACAATGATTTCCCATTTTTTTCCAGGGAGATTTTTAAGCCTTTTACCTTTCAACTTTGATGCAAATTTGATTTGTTTCTAAAACAAGCAGTCAAAACACATTTGAAAATTTTAATTAGTGATTTTCTTAATGTAATTGTGCTCAAAATCCTCTGTAGATTTTCCTGACTCGATTTTCGACTATGAATTTTGATCATATTTCATTTCACATACTAATGGACTATAACTGGCTTATCGCATAATTCGAACAAAATCTTCTTCTCCTTTGTTCCTTATCATTAAATTATAAATGGAGTTATGTTTATTCGATATGGTTTTCGACATCTTCAACAATTGCCTCATTTTGTCTTTAGTCAACACATTTTAATACTATCTTGAAATAGATCAATGATCATGTTACTGTGAAGCATTCTCACAACTCTTGTATCAAACTATTTTATAGCTTAAGATACTTAAAAGTCCTATAACATGCATGATTCTCTTCCTCGATGCTGCTATGAGTTTAATCTGTTGAAAATAAGGTTATATTCAATTTTAACATGGAACTTATAAAAAAGATGGCATTGTTTCTTTGCTATGCTAGAGAGGTTTAAGATGCTATAGCGGAGAATGAACGTGATTCGAGATTCATTGCAGCTGATATTAGCATTCTTAATCATATTAAGCATAAAGCTGAAATGACTTAGGAGGTCGATGTAGATTATCATCATACATCACTCGCAGAGATAGATTTACCTTTTTCTTTAGCTATTTTTTCCTATAAGGCAATTATATACTCTTTTCTGATCGAAATAGAGGATGATGACTCTTGTTTGGTGCTTTTCAGTGGCTCGGCAGAGTTCCGATTTGTATTTAGGCATTTCAAGGCGGTGATGACTTGTTGCTCGTTTTTATTTAAACGAAAGGAGACAGCTTCCCCAGCTGAACATAGAATCGAAATTGATGAAGGTATGCTGCTAACCTTATTTAATGTTTTGTATTGGACTATAGAATTCGGCTTGGATAAGGATACTGAACTGACCGAAGTTTATGCATCTTTGACATAATTCCGGTGCACTGAAAAAAAGGGAGAAAATGTAGGTAACCCTGATGAACAGAAAAATTTCTCTAAATTCTTTAATAGGCTTTGACTTCCATTAGTCATCAGAGACCAAGCTTGATAAAACCCGCCTGCAATTGTGGAAAATACTTCCAGCTTCCTTCTATATGTCTTGTTTGCTTGCAAAAGTTCCTAATTCATACTCATTTTACAGAGGTTTCAGGTATTCAGAACACTAGACTGTTTCCTTACAGGGAGCTGAAAATGGCAACCGGAAATTTCCATTATTCCAATAAAATCGGAGAGGGAGGTTTCGGTATTGTCTACAAGGTGATTTCGAATTTTGTTTTTGTTCCAATCTTTTTGAAAGAAGGCTTCAATGATTTCTTAAATAAACTACGCCTGTTTTATTATTTTAACATCCAATGTTAACTTCGCACCAGTCGATTTTGTTTGAATAGGGAACTTTACGAGATGGTACCGCGGTTGCTATAAAGGTTCTGTCTGCTGATTCAACGCAAGGGGTGCGAGAGTTCTTGACTGAAATAAATGTGATCGCTGATATAGAGCACGAAAACCTGGTTAAGCTTCATGGTTGTTGCGTGGAAGGAAATCACAGAATCTTGGTCTATGGCTATCTCAAGAATAACAGCCTTGCACAAACTCTTCTCGGTAAGTTCTACTATTCTGGATTTGTGTTTGTTAACTGCTCAAACAATAACAAACTAAGGCCTCGTTACCGTTTAGGCGGAGGCCATAGCAGCATGCAGTTCAGCTGGCCTACGAGACGTGAAATTTGCATTGGTGTTGCAAAGGGGCTTGCGTATCTTCACGAGGAAGTTCAACCTTATATTGTTCATAGAGACATCAAAGCAAGCAATATCCTCCTCGATAGAAACCTCATGCCCAAAATTTCGGACTTTGGTCTAGCAAAGCTTTTCCCGGACAACATGACTCATATTAGTACACGCGTTGCTGGAACTACGTGAGTTCTTAAATTTTTTTTTATATTTGTCTATTCTATCTCCCATGCTTACTGAAGGGAAGCAAATGTGTGATGATTTTAACTTGCAAAAAGTATGGTCTTGATATACTCATTTATCACGTTAACCTGTTTCAGTTGTCACTTTCTTGAAGTACCCCTGTTTGAGGACTATCTGATGTGTCCAGACATATGTGGATGTGATCCTTCGGACCATCCGTATACGTGTGATTTGTTGGGGGGTGGGGGGGGGGAGTTGAACATTCCTCTGTTGGGTACATGCACATATCTGACACTCTCACTTGAGATCAAGTAACATAGATTAGAGCTGTTAAGATCTCCCTGACTTCCATGCAGCATTGTTAATTTGGTTGTGTATCCTTTTGTGGATTATATAGAGGTTATCTAGCACCTGAGTATGCTATACGAGGCCAGCTGACTAGGAAAGCCGATATTTACAGTTTTGGTGTTTTGCTATTGGAGATTGTGAGTGGTAGATGCAACACGAACAGGAGACTACCACTGTCTGATCAATATCTACTCGAAAGGGTATGAATTTCCCGTATGTTCTTATTATTGTAGCCTTCATTGTTAGGGTCATCCAAGTCTTTAATAGTGTCCGCGTAAGGTATAGCTTCAATAGTTTTAAATGCAGAAACACATGGAGAGATAATAGCCCACTTTCGACTCGTATTCAATCTCCATTGATCCTACAGTTTTTGGCTAAAACAAACATTGGAACATATTCATAACATTGAAAATAGACACTTCATGCAATTGCATTTCCAGATAAAATACGAGATAAAGGTTGAAGTTGCAAAAAGGCCTAGGACATAGTTTCCTTTTTCCGGTGTTCGATATCCTAATCCTAGGGAAGTCATTGAGTGTGGATAAATTGCATGATATGAAAGTTTTGCCTTATGTTACACCGATTCTTTATTTTACGCGAGGTATTTGATACCTATATCCGGAACATATGCAGACATGGACATGGTTATGGGGTATGTATGATCCTTAAAATATACGGAAAAACTTGAAACATTTTGAGCATACTTGTGTAGGATGATATCCAACACTCACCTCTATATCTGAGTAAATATGGGTGTTGCCTCATTTACCCCAGTCAACATGTATAGTTTATTTTTTCTGTATTCTCGAGCTTCATCTGTTTCAGTTCGGTTCTTTGTTGTTGGACTTAGGATTTTAAGACTCGTTGCTAAGTCGATATATAACTGCAGGCGTGGAACTTGTATGAACGAGGACAACTTGCAGAACTAGTTGATATGTCGATGAGTGGAGACCATGAAGATGAAGAAGCTCAGAAGTTCCTAAAGATCGGCTTACTTTGCACCCAAGAGCTGCCAAAGCAAAGGTGACACAGGAGCTTATATATTATAATATTTATTTATTTCAGTTTTATTAAATATTAGAGATATTTTGGTTGGCTAGGATTATATTATCTTTGTAACTCTAATATAAATGAAAACTAGAGGTTCCTTAACCCCAAGTTATTCTTGAGTTCATCTTCTTTCCTACTTGTTTGGTCAACCTTATTTCTTTTGATTACTGTTGTTTTTCTTCTTACACACGTCAAAAGGCCATACATGTCCGAAGTGGTGAAGATGCTAACTGGCAAGGATCCAGTGGATGACCAGAATATATCAAGACCTGGCGTGCTGCCGGAGTTCATGAATCTAAGAGCTCGCAAAGAGAAGTCTAACATAATTACTGAAAGCAGCACATGCAAAGAAGGGAATGCATCATCATCATCAGAAAATCTTACCATGTCGCATGCTACGATGACATTCAACTCGATATATGATAGAAGAGATTAGGTTGGTGTGATTGAATTTTTTGTATTCTTTGGCTATCGTTCTGAATTTTTTCACCCTGTTTCTTTTCCCGAGTAAAAAACCAGGGCTTCAGAAATTGCCAGCCAAACTATACGGTGCTCATCCTTTTGGTTTATTCCATTAGCAATTCTTGTATAAATGTTGATTATTTGTGAGCTCACTTCAGTAATGTTAAAGGAGAAAGAGTAAGAAAAAGTGCTGCTAAGCCTGATTGTATTTTTCAGCTTCCTATTTTGCCTTGGGATAAATATCCAATATGAGTGTTCGACACGAATACTTCAGAGAAAGAAAATTAACTAATATTATTCTATGCAATTTTTTTTTTGTATTGAATTGTTTGAGTTCACTTCAGAGTAAGTTGCATGATCTCTTGTCTTCATGTTATTTTCTTCTAGAACTGAGAACTCTGCAGTTTGGATTTTGGACGTCACAGGAATTGACTCAAATAACATGCACGCCAAGGATGCCTTTGTTGTATTCCAGGTACTGTCTTTTAACTGAATATGGATCGGTTCGGGTTTCGTTTTCTTTTAATTTGCTTTAATTTCAATACGGGTTGTGTAGGATTCGAATACTTGAAGGAAAAAATTAATAGTTCGGATAACACGAGAATAAAATCTTTATTACTTCAATGAAAACAGAAAAGTTGCATAACTGAGCTATTGAACCTGCAGATATTAGATAAACTGAGGACCACACTGCTGCAAAATACAAATACTTCACCACAACAATAAATCCGGACTAGTCGCTCTGAAAGGCAGTGTCTAAGGGGAAGAGATTCAGAAGTTTATACATAGGACAAACCACAAATCGCACACAAATTGGCTTACCTCCTAGACTAGCATTACCGTTTGTGAACTTACGACCAGCCGAAGAAATAATCGAGAATGTAAACGAGCGCCAACGAAAATGGATAAAGAATGTATGCGACCGAACATGTCCAGAGCGGGAAAGTAGTTCTGAAACTAGCGAAGGCTCCCATGACTAAGCAAACAATGAGAATAACCAGCACTTCGGATGAGAAGTCCCATGTCAATCCCCGGACGTAAACAAGTGCCAAGAAAACCGACAGGCAGAGGACATTATTCATGGTTACTGCTCCGTAAAGCTGTATCGCGAAACATGGAGATTAGGATTTATATGCTAGCTTGATGATCAAATAAGTGGGGCAACAAGAAACAAACCTCGGAAAATGTTAATGACGCAGTCCTCTGCTTTTTACGAGTGGCGAAAATAATGGCTGAAACGGCTTCACTCGAGTTGGTAGCCAACGGCAATGCGATAAATGAGATAAAGAATGATGGAATACTTGTTGCGCTGGAAAAGTTATCGACAGCACCTACAAGTGGATCTGCAAATGCAGCTGCAATCAAGGTACCTAACAGTAACAATAGTACTGCTTTCAAGGAGATCCACCGAGGGTTTTCAACATGTTCAACAACCTCATCACTTTGTTCCTCAGACCCCAACAAAGCATGTTCTCTCCTGGTTTCCTGCAGATATGCAGGATAGTTCGAAGAATTCAGTTTGTGTAAATTACAAATAAAATCTCTAGAGCAGTCGTCAATGCTTGCCTTACCAGGTGAAATCGGTCAATAAACTTAAATGTTCCAGCAGTAGGTTTGAGATAAGCACCCCCTGTTCGCTTTGCCTCATTAATCCACTTTGTAAGTCCCTTTACGAACTCCTCCTCTTGAACAAGGGAGTCAAGGGAGGTATCAAAATCCGCCATTACTTTCCTCACAGCATCATCCTTGTCCAAGTCTATCTCTTCAAATCGGATTCCTATAATAAATGCTTTCAGTTCAGAATGTGAAAGACCACCATCGTGATTCTCATCAATTGCCTCGAACAACCTGTTTGATGTTGTTTAGACAGTCGGTACATGTTAAGAGTACATGAAAACTGAAGTCCCAGCAGATAGGGCAAGTTTTTGCTTAAATGTCAAAACTCAAAAGTTCAAAACTAACTTTTTTATAATCTCGGTATTAGGTTCGCCATCCTCAGTAAGAAGCTTTCCAAACGCTTGCTTTCTCAAGTGTCTTAAGATTCCTGATATGACATGTTTGTGCTTCGCAAAAGCTAGTCGTCTTCTCTGGATCCATGGCTGAAAGACCTGCAAATTACATATATCATAAGATGCAAGTATTAGAAGAGAAAGTTTTGTGAAGCTATGTTGCTACGAGCCTACGACTCTTTATTTTTCTTGAAGTTACTTGTGTTTGACACCGGTGTTTAATGCATATCCGACCGTAGGCATGAGGATGTGGTCCTACATGGACTCTCCAAATACATGGAAATCTTGAAAAAAATAATTGAACATATTGTGTCAAACACATACTTGTGTCTGACACTCGTACCCGAATTCAACACCTCATTCAGCATCTAGGTAACTAAAGACATGTAATGGAAAATCTACCAACAGCATAAAATTAAAGTTGTAAAACAATAAAATACAGAAACGTATATGATGGAATTCCTTCCTGGGAAATTTTATTACCTGATAAACGCAATAAGAAATCAACATTGATACCGATATAATAAGTGCAATCAAAACAGCTAAATGTCTTCCTGAAGTTGAATTGAGAACTTGTGGCAGTTGAACAATAACAAATGGGATAACCGATATAGCCATTATCCTTGCAGCATAGCAAGTCCAAATATCTGTACTCACACCACTCTCTGCAATATTGAACACACTTTAGATTAGCAAATAACCTGCCATTGAAGATTAGACTCGCCCCAAGTTTTCCAGCCAAACTCATGAAGTTATTTCGTCTCGTATTACTCTGATCTTTCATTTTTCTTGAAGTAGCCGTTTTCGACACATGATGAAACATTTATAAGGATATGACATACTCGTATTAGACATATTCTTGTATCTGACACTAACACTCAAATCAGTAATTTTACAACTAGGCCAAATGGACTTGTTGACATGAATTACATGCTATAATAACCTACGTTGCTTCAACTCTTTATTTTCTCTAAAGTACTTGTGTCCGCCACGGGATGTGATCCTCTAAATATTAGGAAAGGCTTAGAAAAAATTAAGCATACCGGAGTCATAAACATACTAGTATTTGACGTTTTCCCCTGACCACAACCCTAAGTCCGAGTAACATAGATAATAACAACTCCAACCAGCCATCATTAACTAACTAAGCATAATGTAAAGCAGAGTTGCGAACCTGTTAGGTGAAATCCTTTGTTATTAGTTCCATCAACTGCAAACGAGTCACTAAGATCACACCTGCCAACAACAACACAGGATCCCCATATCACAGTGAGAAGCATGACAGTTGAGCCTGCTAGCAACCCCATTCCAACGGAGACCTGATCTTGAGCAGTTTCTGCGGTTCCAGAAAGTCCAGATACTGGAAAGAACAAACCAAATTAAAACCAATCTAGATGCAAGTAAAATATTAATCAAATGAGGCCAGATGAATAAACAAATCGTCTCTAATCTCTATATCATGAAAGAAAAACAATCAATCAGTAGTAACATAAGCAAACATGTTATCGAACCGATTTAGTTTTTATTTCTTAATTTCCTTTTCCATTTATTTAACTGTTTTGTATAGAAATTAGTAGTGTGATTGTTAGTATGTTGTAACTCAATTTAGTAACTTAGAAATAATAGTATGCTTCCAAAGCTAAAAGAAAGGGTTGCTAAAAGTATATTGCAAAAGAGACATTTGGTAATGGCAGGGAGTAGTAGATATCGATAATTAATGCTATCCAGTGTGGTCCATACTCCATATGCACAATGTTTAGATATCCACGCCAGATCAGTTCAAAAAAAATATCCAAAACCAGATTTTATAAATAATACCCAAACTAAAAATGATATTCCAATAAAAAAATGAAGAAAAAGACAAAATAATTACAGTCAAAATCAAATTTCTAGAATAATAATCCATCAAATAAAACATATTAACATGAACAAAAAAACTGGACAGAGGGTAATAAGTAAAGTGGTGAACAGAAAATTCAACCCCAGATTTGCTAAACTTCTGGGAACCTTCAATTTTGATTTTTTTTTGTTGTCCACCACCAATCGGATCAACCCGCAGCCTGACACTTGGTATCAGTGGCCGAGTCTCTCAAGAAATTTTTGCATAAACTCGAACTCAAAATATAATTAAACTATACCATGCTGTTTACCACTTCAACTATCGGTTAAATTTTGAATCTTTACCGTTAATTAAAGTTAAAGATCTGGGTGTTTCCAGATTCCTTTCGGAGGAAAAAGACAAGATCTAAAATTTCAACTTTCCGGTCTTGTGGTTCCATTTTCTGATCAATCAACCAACCAAAACTAAAGCTACAGAGCAAAACACATTGATTCGTCAATCAAACAACATAACAAAATATTCAAATGAGAAGGACAAAAGATTTTCAAAGTTACCAAGAATAAGCATTGCATCCGGAAGAGCTCCAAGCGCAGGCAAGAACAGTCCTCCGACGATCCCGGGGCCGAGGATCTCAAGCAAAAGCTCACTTCCGGTGGACAAGTAAGTAGCAGCTAAAAACATAAGGCATCCATAAACAATTATCAAAAACAAGTTCCCAAGAGCCGTGGTGGTACAGGGTAAGAATCCATAGGTCTGTTCACATGTTTCCTCTGTTGAGACTAGAGGTTTGAAGAGGAGATAAGGTGGGGTTTTGACGGTGGAGATTCCATCGGAAACGAGATCGGTTGGAGATGAACGGCCAGTGATGAAACGGGCGTTAGATGGGGAAGAAGAGATGTAGACGAGGAAGATGAAAAGGAGCAATAAACGCTGTGGAGCCATGGTTTTGATTTTCTGGGAATTCTATGACATGGGAAATGGTTTTAAGAAAATTTTGAGAGGAAAATGGAAGGTTTTATCCCCCTCTCTATATATAAAGATACTAAGTAGGGTTGTGCAAAAAAACTTCGATCCAATTGATCTGATTTAAAATTTTAGATATTTAATTCGTTTTTTATTTTTTGAATAATTTAGATGGATATCTGAAAATTTCGGATCAGATATAGATAGTTATTTTACATTCGGATCGGATATTCGATTATCCGATATCCAAAAATTTTAATTTTTTATAGATATGAATATTGTTATATTTTATATTTTTACTTGTTATATATGAAAAATTAAAATATTTTTGGATAAAAAGTTATTATATTCAATAATTTGTTGATTGTTATATTTGAAAAGCTAAAATTTTCATGGATAAGACCGTCAAATTTAAAAAATAATTAAATCAAGTCATAAATTAAGATACTCAGATATTCAATATCTGATCCGAAATTTCAAATATTCGAAAATCGGGTATCTTATTTTTTCAGATCGGATACGAATTGCTAAATTACCTATCCAAAATTTTCGAATATCCAAAATTTCGGATCAGATCAGATCGAATATCCGAAATGCACACCCCTAATACTAAGGGGTGAGCCAGGGTCCACTCAATTATTAGTAACATAACCAAAAAGTCACTAAACTTTCAAAATTTACAAACATATCATTAATTTAATTGATTATTATAAAAGGTTAGTACTATTTACCGATAAGCAGTTGGTCAAGTGGGATGAATCATTAGGTCCTTTAAAGCAAGATTAAAAATTTAAATCCTAAAGTTATTAATAGAGAAAATTGGATTAGAGGTCGTCCTCATATTGGACTTCTGCAAAACTCGATCCGGATTAATCGATCGGTGAATCAAATACCGGTGATTAAACAAAAACTAAAAGGTTTTTATGCACCGGCAATAAAAAATACTCCGCAAATATATATAATTTTACTTTAAAAACTAAATTTTAAATCTCTAACTTTAAACTTTAGATCCATAACTATAATATTTAAACTCAAAACTTAAATTCTAACCATAAACTCTAAACTATAAATCATATATCATAAAATTTAAAATCTTAAATCTTAAATCTACAAAATCTAAATCCCAGATTAAAATTGCTCACGGAAAAACACGTTATTCACTGCCAAAATGCATACAATATTTTCTTATTATAAATATATCACTTCAGTACGAATATGATTATATTATATCGTGTAAATATTAAAATAATAAGAAATAAAGATTTATAACAGTATAATATGCTCCTGACTTTTTTTTTAACATTTTTGAATAGTTATAATTTTTTTTAACATTTAAGTGTATAGAATAATTATTTAAACTTTAATGTCAAATAATCATTTTTCTTTGCAATATTATAAAAGTTAAATCAGGGAGATATTGTCACGGAAAAGGAAATATTTTATTTGTAGTTTTGGTAAGAAAATCGAAATCAAGTTGAATTTATTTATTCGGTTACTTAACAATTTATTTTTTATTTTATTATCTGCTAAGAATCTCGATGTTTATAAAATTATTTGTAAATTTTGAATATTAATATTTTATATTTTAAAAACATCATTCATTGGAACTTAAGTAATGAAAGTAGTGGAAAATCATGCTGTTCTACTTTATTGTTCCAAATTTGAGCATTTTTGTTTATAATATATGTGTAAGTTTTATTAATAGTTAAAATTGAACGAATACTATCATTGGACTACGTTAAGAATGTTCGAAAACGTTGTTACATTATTTTCCCTGGCAAATCTGAGTTCAAGCATTGTCATTCGCGGGGAATATTAATTATTAGCTATTTTATTTCAATTATCATAAATATGATTAAAATGGTAATAATTTATACAATTTTTTTACCACCTCACTTATAAATAATTTAGTATTTTTTTTTATAAATATACTTTTGAACATGAAATGTTGCACCTACATTGTAGGTATGATATAATCCAGTGTGTATGCACGATTAAAAACACGTGATAATGAATGCAAATAAGTGGTCTCGGTGAAAAAGAGGATAATGTCCATCTTTTAGGAGATTCGGGTACGAACAACTTTGTTTCCAAGGTATATGACATTATCAAAGGGTTAAAAAGAAGTAAAAAAGATATTACCTTATGATTTATTTAAAACTATTGAAAAATCACATCATAATGGATTAAAATTATATAGAAAAAGAATCACCCATTTGATGTACAAATTAATAATCTTATATATAATTTTCAACATATTTTTCTTATGTTATTTTTTCAATTTTTAATCATATCACATTTTAAATTTCAATTTATTTTTTAAAATCCATCATAGTTTCAATTGATTAAAATTTTAATATTCAATTTTTATAGTAAAATAAGTTTTCCGACATAACTTAATTATCAATAAAATGTTAAAATTTAACGTTATTATTATGAAAGATTTAAACTTAAATTTTTAAAATTTTCCATCTCAAGAAAAATCAAAATTTTCAAAACTCTTTTATCTATCATTAAGCTATTTCCTCAACATTGTCCATCTTTTATCTAGTCTACATTTTTTTTTTGAGAAACAGCTTCCAAAAATATTTTGCAATGTTTGGATGATGTTGTCTAAACAATTTTTCATAGTTAGATAATTTTTTTAGAAATTATTCATTATAAATATCAAATATAGTAAATAATAATATTTATTATAAAAAAACTTAATATTATTGTTTTCAAAATATTACAATATATTAAGTAGTATTATTTATGATAAAAATAATATTAACTCATTATATTAATCTAAGTTCGTAATTTTTCTTCAAAATTTCCTATTTGACTTGTCAAATACTTGAAAGAGAAAAACATTATTAACTTATTTTACACCAATGTGAGCTAAGCTATTTTTATTCAACTTATTTATATAGGTGTAAATTAGTATAAAAACATAATTAATGGGTTAAGAAAAAGACTAATCGAGAAAATCAATATTAGTCATTTAATATATATTGACGTGTTTTTTGTTGACTTGTAGCCATTTTTATTATAAGTATGATTTTATTGAGAAAATCATACAGATATTGTCGGGAGCCTCATTAAAAATCTCTAACCCTAAATGGAAGAAAAGAGTACTATGCGATAATTGTAGAACCTAAATGTACATGACCGATCACAAGAACACTGCAAAACATAAACGGAATACTAAAAAAAAAAAACTAAGAAAGCATTGTTTCCCACGCACTATAGCTCATGTCTAACAACCAAGCTCTAAAAGCACTTCACATCAAAGGCACAAGTGCTGCACAACCCCTCGTACCAACAACATTCGTTCCGAGCTGACATCGACACATCGACCAATCTCTCGTCATTAATAAAATTAGCGAATGGCTACATATCTCTAGCATTACCTCGCCAACTCTTCTATATTTGTTTTTTGTATCCACGTCATTTCACATTGGTGTTGTCGTAATAGTTTATGTACAACTTTCTTCTTTGCCGACGAAGTCAAAACTCGCACATTACACGACACCATATTCATAACTCCGACTAATCCTCACGATCCCCTATCGTGCAATCTCGCAATATCTTTCACAATTGCCTCTTCATTCTCTCTCGTCGATTCACCTAAGAGCTTACCCAACTCCACATTCGTACGAGCTTCCTTCAATAGCGCCTATTGCCTCAACATATGATCCGAACTCACCTCAACAATCTTTTGAGTTGATCCCTTATGTTGCCTACCACCCTTCTTACGCAATGGTGTCGTTATCTCTTGTTCAATAGGCAAGACTGAATTTAAGACGATTTCTGACACAGCTTTACCCTTAGCAGCTTCCTCAACAATGTGGTCTTCTATAGGTTCCACACAGAGACAGAGCTATTGAGGGGTGGGGAGGGGCAATTGCCCCCACCCCCAAACAATTTTATTTTTTTTTACTTTGGTCCCCCTATATAAATTGTTTTAAAATTTGATTTATTTCTGAATTTGCCCCCTCACTTTCAAACATTTATGTTTTGCCCCATAACCTCAAATCCTGGCTCCGATCCTGATTCCACAGGTACTTCATATCGGATATCAACGAGCTCAATTTCACCAACATTCAAATTCATCGTTGAAAACTTCATTGGACACTCTACGAGTGCCAAGTCATTCAAATCCACCAGTCTATCCAACCCGTTTACATTCAACATCAAACGTGAACCATTCCCACTTCTTCGTCTGTAATGCGATCGCTTGAAATTAACGGTTTTTCAACCCCACACTCATTCCCTTGAAACTGTTCATACCCCAACCGTGGTCCCTGCATTACTGATGACTCTCGATTATCCGATTGTTGCTGCTATAATACCCTATCACCGAGAATGTATTGCTGATTAACTCATTTTGCTTAAATCAAATACTGAAAATAAGAAAATTATTTTTCGTACAACATTTTACATGAAACAAACACGTCCTAAAATATTATGGCATGATCAATTTTGCCAAAAGTTACAGTTAAATTATTAATACAAATAAATAAAAAAATATAACCATGTGATGTAATTAGTATGGTGGCCAAAAATAAAAATCACGTGATTAGTATGTTGCATGAAACATCAAAGTAGTTAAGAACCAACTAAAATAACAAGTAAAGATGTGTATTCGACTAAACTTTTCAATTCATTTAAAAGATTTTTCAATGATTTTCTAACGGACAGTTAATATTTTAATAAAATAATTATATAAGAATAAACTTTAAATTCATACCATTATATACATAAAATTGATCATTATAAAATGTTATATTAGAGATAAATGACGGTGAACGACGAGACCCATTGACTGGCCTAGCGGCTAAAGATGCTTATATTGTCCTATTTTATATGGGTTCGAATCTCGCTATGAGAATATAAATTATCTATTTAATAAAAAAATGACGGTAAATGATGGTAAATAAATATAAATTCTCTATTTAATAAAAAATGACGGTGAATTATGGTAAATAAGGAAGAAAGTGATTGTAAACAAAAACAAGAAAATTAAGAACCTAAAGATTAGGGACAAAGCTTGGATTAAACATTGGGAGGAGCAAAGTTCTTGTTTTATTAGTATTTAATTTGAAAAAGACTTAAAATACTATTATGCTAAAAAAATTTAGACGAAAATCCCTTCGTCTCTGACCAAAATTAACATTGAAAGTTTTAACGGGAAAAATCATGGACAGATAATGAGAACTTTTACTATATCGGAAAAAGAGATTACAAGTATGGTGCATTTATGTGATACTACACACTATATAATGAATTGTTGAATGATATAAAACTTTAATCTATGTATATCTATTTATAGGGTTTGGTAAAAAAATGTCTATTTTTAGGGACATGTATTGCTTAAAAAATTGCATGAAAAATAATTTTACTCGACATAAATTTTCTACTCTTCGTTAAATACGCAAAGTGGGAGAGTCGAGTTTCACTTGGTCATGAATTTCTACGTACTACGAAGGACTCTTTGTTCACAGGGGATACTAATATAGGACGAGAACATTATCTCTTTTGGAGCAGAATTGGATCATAACTTTAACATAAAAATATTAAAATTATTATCGACTTAATACTATTTTATTTAAGCTAAAATCAAAAAAATAATTTAAACGGGGTTGAAATCTGAAAATAAAAATTATCAAAAAAATAGTTGCCAAGTTTATTTTTAAAATTATAATTTTATACCGAAATTTATTAATTTGTTGAGTGGTTCATGATATTCTTATTATCTTATTTTGTATAAATTTGAATCTAAATATTTACGTTAAAATATAAATATCTCTATTTAATAAAAATAATTTTATATTATTATTATTTATTAATTATAAATCACATACATCTTTTAGATAATATTATTAGAATTCAGAAAACCTATCTCATTCTTCAACTGCTTCCAGATTCAACATGTAGGGAATAATAAAATTCCATTTATTTCTCTAATCTAGAATTTTTTATGTGTGGTGGTCAAATTTAAATATAGTTGATATAACGTGGCCTTTCAGTTGATTGATGGTACATGCGGCGCCAAGTTATATCATTACGACTTTTATTTTGATTTCATCAGGTCTTCAGATTTCCGCCACCTAACTAAAATCTCATCACTTATATAAGGACAATTATTTGAATTATTAATTAAAGCAATATATTTTAAATGTCATCTTTATCTTGGAAAAAAGGTGCAACCATTGAGGATTAATATCTTCAAAAAGAATATTTTCAAACTTTTGAATAAATTTTTCTGTAAAAACAAAAACTTTTGAATAGATTTATTTATTGGTTGAATAATCAATAATATTTATTTTATTTTATTTTATATGAATTTAAATTTCAATATTTATTTTAAATATGTAATACTTTTATATTTAATTAAAATATCTTTTACTTACGGACCGTAACTATATTTTAAAATTTAAGTTTATTTAAAGACTCGTTTAACAATTTAGATTTTGAGTCAACCGGGTGTTACAGCTCAACTTTTCCTCTTTCCCTAAATGATTATAGGCATTTACAAGTTCCTTGTAAAAATTATTAGCTGATAGATGTGAATGGGTTCTTGAGGAGAAATTATATCATGGGTCATTCACGTCACGTCATTTATGGGACCAACCAATTAAATACATTCATTTAATTAATTTTTTTCATCTCATATTTTTATCAAGTAAAATTTCATTAATATTTACTGTAAATTAAATTTTAAAAATAATTTTTACCAAGTGAAGATTCACTTGGTAAAAAAATGAGATAGAAAAATTAATTAAATGGATACATTTGATTGGTTGGTCTCATGGATGACATGACGAAAATGACCTATAATATAATTTCTGTTTCTTGAGGATGTTGTTGGATCCTAAACGGTTCGCTTTGATTGTTGATGAGGCCAGTTTTGAAAAATATTAAAAGGAACAGTTGGGGGTAGATTGATTTTTAAGGCCAATTTCCATAAGATTTACCACACTTTAGATCCTCCTTATTTTGGTTTTGATCAAGATGGGATTTTCGGGTAAAACACAGGAATCGGATTTAGTAATGTATCCATACGATCTAATATTCGTTTTTTTTTTTACATTTGGGTATCTTAATACTTTGTCCTGACTAATTTAGACCGATTTGTGACGCACCCCTATTTTTAGTGGGTGAGTCTCTCGTGAGAATTTTCTGCATAAATAAGGCATTAAACTCGAGACATACTTAAGAGATATCAAGATGCTTATCACTTAAACCAACTCCTATTGATAAAAGTTGATGTAAATATTTTACCGACAATTGTTAGGAGCAATGACAAGACATATTACTCTCTCGGTGAGAGAATTTGAGTTAAAATATTGGAGATAACATTATTAATAGAAAGAATCATAAATTTTAAATATTAATAATAAAATAGACATGTAGGGATTTTTACTTAAATATTAGCAACACCCAAATTATTTTAAGAAATATTATTGTTTTTATAATAACTTAAAAGACGGATTCAATTGATTTTGACTTTAAACAATAACTTGAATAATTTAAATAAAAAAATAACGCCAAAAGACTAACTTCAGTATAAAATAAGTATGAACCATACTTTTTTTTTTTCCGAAATTTTGCCGACATGTAGATGTACTATTGAGAAATTAGAGGATGTGACCAATTCCATTTGGAGACATTTTCCACCCTCTCATCGCTGGAAACATGGGGAGTGGTCCCTGCATTTCTTCCAAAGGTCCATTAGTGAAGGTGTTGATTGATTTGTGGCAGAATCCGGGGCCAATCTGAACTTACTTTATAATTCGTGCTTACATATCATGTCTTCTTTGTATGTACTTGTGTCTTATTTGTACAAATTAACATTCGACTGGTTTGCTGATTGACATCTGATTTTAATCAATAACATTAGGGTAAATTACATTGTTCATCACTCAATTATCTTTTTATTTTTATTTTGGTCACTCAACTTTTAAAATTTTCAATTTAATGACTAATCTTTCGGATTGTTTTTGTCTTTGTGAATTTGGATTTTTTATTATTTTGGTATGACATGATATTTTTTATTAGTATTTAATATAAAAATAATTTAAAATAAAAATAAAATCATTATTTTTATTAATAATTTAAAATATTTAAAATAAAAAATATTAATTTTTATACTAAAACCAAACCCTAAATTACAACCCACATTAGACGTCATGGCCATTTATCAACGAACGGAAAAACTTTTCAAAGATTCGAATGGTGAAAAGCTTCATCGGCACGAGAAAAGCAACATATTGAGAAACGAGCTTCATCCGACGCCATAGGAGAGAGATTGACGAGAGAGAAACTAAAAGGTTTTGCTCGATTCGTGGACTTTGGAGTATTTTCTGGTAAAATGAAGGTCAGATTCGAGCTCAGGATATGAGATAAAGTGGCTAGTGAAATCTGGGACCCAACGACAACCATCTACAACCATCAGCGGTGGCATCCAACAACGACGAACAGTGAACAGTGGACGAAGTTTGGGTTTTATTTTTTATTTTAAATTATTTTAATATTAAAAAATAATAAAGATATCATGTCATAGGAAAATATTACTAAAACAATTTAAAGTGACTAAAATAGGAGCAATTCGAAAGTTTGATTATTAAATTAAATTTTAAAAATTAAGTGACTAAAATAGGAGCGAAAAGATAATTGAGTGATGAACAATGTATTTACCCTAACATTTAATATTTTTCTAAAGCTCAAATCTGAGTCTTTCTAATAGTGTAATGTTCTTCGTGGAAATAAATTTCAACCCTTACCTTTTGAATTGTATTGTTTCTAAAATTGTGGAGTAAAACCTACATGAGTATGAGTAGCCTTTGATTATAATTACATAAGGCTTTTGATGTTTAATAATCCCTAGCAAAGGTGACTAAAAGGTCGAAGTCGATGGTTGGCAAGTTAATCATCGATACACAACCGGCCTTTGTAGTAGGCAGGCAGATTCTCCACGATATCATGCTCGCAAATGAAGTGATCCATTCCCTCAAGTTGCGGCAGCAGCGGTGGCAGTGGCGGCGGCGGCGGGTGATTTCCGTTCATGCCCTTGAGGCTTTGTTTATGCTGATATATTCGTGTCAGTCGCTCTCCTTGTTCGCTTCTTGATGAGCTGATCAATGTAATTTTAAACAAATGTTCTGTTATGATGGGATTTTCATGTCATCATGTATATACAAGTATAAGACACAATGTTATATGGAAATGGTTAAAAGAGTTAATTGCATCACACGTCTCAAAACTACGACCCTCATTTTAAATTGGTCCTCAAACTTTTAAACACTCAAATTTTATCTTCAAACTATGACCCTCGTTTTAAATTAGTCCTCAAACTTTTAAACACTCCAATTCCATCCTCAAACTATGACCCTTATTATAAATAGGTCCCCAAACTTTTGAACTTTCTAATTGTTTTGCTAATCATATCTCACGTTAATAAAACCGTTATAAAAAATGTTAATTGTCATGTAAGCACAGATGTGTATTATGTAACAATATGAAGTGCCCTAAACGATAATTCGATGATAAAATTGGAACGTTGAAAAGTATAGAGACCAATTTAGAATGAGAGTTATAGTTTGAGGATCAAACTTGAACATTTAAAACTTTGGGGACTGTCCATAGTTTGGGATGAATAAGAACATCTAAAAGTTCGGAAAATAATTTAGAATGAGGGTCGTAATTTGGAAAGTGTGGTACAATTAACTCTGATTAAAATTATAATCATAATACTAATTAATGAACAAGTGGTCTTACCATCCTTGAAAATCTTGTCTTGAGCCAAAGCAGCAATCCTTTGCTTTAAAGCACTATTCTCAACAGTAAGCATCAATCTTTGCTGATCCAGAAATGTAACCCTTGGTGATAATGCCGATACTTCAGTCTTCATTTTTCCAACAAACAAAAGAACAATACGTTATGTACAAAAATACGTACGTAGAAAATTTGTTATATGTGTACACGCATGTATACCTGCAATTTTGTTATGCTCCTTTCAAGCTCTGAAATGTATTGCAGCTTTCTCACTCTTGATTTTTGCGCTGATGGCCAATTTGCCAGAATTCTGATAATCCATCAAAATAGGTGTAACAGTCTAATTTAAGGTTAAAAACAGTACAATCAAAATGTTAGTAAATAAGGTACTAAAATATTACAACATAACCTAAACTGTTATATTTTTTTATAATATTTTAGGTTGGTGAATTTTTGGTAAGTTTCTAAACTTGATTTGTGATTTTACGACAAGTTTCGAAACTTGTAGTGAAAACACGAAACTTAAAATGTTATCAAAAAAGTTAATATTTTTTTGTGTAGTAACATTTTAGATAGCTACTTTTTTAGCCTTAAATTAAGGAGCATCACCCTAAACTCACCCTCTTTTGTTTGAGGAAAACATAATTAAAGAATTGTTAGCTGAAGCCTACGGATTAAACAATTCACCCGGCAACATTACAGCCCTTAAAATTTTGAAAAATTAAGCTTGAATGGGTTTTTATTTTTGTTTTACCTTTTAACCCTCTTTGGATCAAGGATAGGATCACCGCCATTGGAGGTAGATGGGGGTTCCGGAGGTAGTGTTTCGGGTACTTTGCATGAGCTTTCCACCTCTCCCGGTGTTGTTGGCTTCTCATTATTGTTGCTATTTTGATCGGACGTAGGCGGCGTAGAAGGGCTCGACGAAGAAACCGTCATCATTGGTGGTAGGGTCAACATTGATGTCGTTGGCTAACATGGCCTTGAGCTGCTCCTCATCGAAGCCGTCGAACATGTTTGGTTCCATCATCACGGCATTGACAACCCTAGTTTGTTCCTCCAATGGTTGGTCGAGAAAGGCTATGGAATCGACGCTAATGGAACGGCGGTGGGCCCTGCGGTGTGTTGATGAGAAGTCGAGGAACTCGTCGGCCCACGATGGTTGGTGGTGGTGGTGGTTTTGATGGTTAGAGTCATTTGAGGTGGAGGTGGAAATGAAGTTTGTCATTGTGGGCATTTCTTTTGATGAGGAAAACAAGTTTAATTGACATTGTGGGGATTTTATTTAGGATGAATGTCGGATATTTTTGGAGTAAAAAAATTGCCATTCTAAGTTAATGTCCTATAACCACACTCAACATAAAATATAAATCAATGGTAAAATCGATAAAGAAAAATAGAATTAATTGTATGTCCTTAAATTATGATCTTTAATTTAAATTAGTCTTTAAATATTTGAACATTTTATTTTTAACCTCAAACTATTACTTTCATTTTAAAGTGACTTCAAACTTTTAAAAGTTTCAATTTCATCCACAAAATTCGGCTCTCATTCTAAGTTAGTTCCCAAAATTTTAAACATTTTAATTTCATCCCCAAACTATCAGTATATGCTAGTTATATCTCATGTTAATAAAATTGTGTTAATTGTTATGTAAACATTGAGGTGTATTATGTAATAATATGATATGACATAAACGATAATTTGAGGATGAAATTAAAACATTCAAAAGTCTGGAGACCAATTTAGAATTATGGTCATAGTTTGAGGATCAAAGTGAAACATTTAAACGTGAAGACTAATTTAGAATGGGGCATGCTTTGGGTTTAAATCGGAACATTTAAAAGTTGAGGGGTCAATTTAGAATAAAAATTATAGTTTGAGGACGTGTGATGCAATTAACTCTAAAAATATATTTTAAATAATAAATATATTTAATAAAAATGAAATTTTTCTAAAACTCTAAATCCTAGACTTTAAACCCTAAATTCTAACCTTAAATCCTAAATTAAACATGTGTAAAACATTTTCTAATCCATGAAATATTTTCTCTATCAATATTGTGATTTCTAAGAAAATCTAAAATCTAATGTAAATTTGTTTTGTTGTTTTGATATTTATTTTTTTTGTTTCTCTTCTTTTTATTATTCTTTTTAAATTCTCATAGTCTATTATTTGTAATAAATACACTATTTTCACTCCTTATCCGAGTTACTCAAATTCTAGTTAAATGATAACCATTCGTTGGTCTAATAAAATGAGATGTTAAGTTATTTAAGCAATGTCAAAAGTTAAAATTTTGCATTGTAAATAAAGACAATGTAAAATTTAATTCATATTAGTCGACCAATATATCAGATTCCAATAATTAAAAAGTGATATTTGAATGATATTGCGTAAATATACATTTCTATATTCTAACTTGGATTCAACATTCAATTTGGTACCTTAGCATTCCTATTCCAATTAGGCGCGTGAATTTGGTTTTAACGCTCAATGTTATACTTTTTTTTTGTCTAATTAGATATTTGAATTTGATTTTTGGTTCAAATAATAACTAAATCTGATTTTTCAGTCCAAATTGATACGTACAGTAAATGACTTATTTGAATTGATTTAATCTATACAATCAAATTTAAATATCAAATTGAACAAAAAAAAGGTAGGTTAAAGTATTTAATTGGAAAAAAACGTTTAAGTACTACATTGAAATTTTATACCAAAATTAAGTATCTAATTAATAAAAACTCTAAATATGAAATTAAAACTTAAAGCTAAATTCAGGTATCAAAATATATATTTACCCAAAGATTTTCAAAATCCCACCTCCGTTGAATTGGCCTCTTGACTCATAATCAAGTCCGATCACAAAATCTAATTGCCCGAACTGATCGACCCCTTATCACCTTCTTAATCTAAACCCCATTTCTTCCATTTTTATTTCTTTAATATTTTTCCAATTCAAACTCACTGATCTTTGCCATTTAAATATTTGATACAAATTCCTCAAATATATACATATATTTTTAAAGTTCGATGAAAGAACCCGACCCGGGGAGCCAATATGGCGGCTTATAGAGCGGACGGCGACTACGATTTCTTATTCAAGGTGGTGTTGATCGGAGATTCGGGTGTTGGCAAATCGAATTTGTTGTCGAGATTTTCGAGGAATGAGTTTAGCCTTGAATCAAAATCTACAATCGGAGTTGAATTCGCCACCCGAAGTATTCGGGTCGATGATAAGGTCGTTAAGGCCCAGATTTGGGACACTGCTGGACAAGAAAGGTAAAGTTTTTTTTTTTACTTATTTTTATGTTGGTTTTTATTAGTTGCAAAGTTTCTGAATTTTGATAGATTCGAAGGAAATGAGGTGTTTTCCGCATAGGTGCATTGAATTAGTAGAATGGGTACTTTGAATTTTGGATTTTGAGGGGCTATTTGGTTGCTGAGAAAATGTAGGAAAGCTACACTCGCGTAATTCTCATATTCTCATTTGTTTTCGTTTTGTTATATTATTGTATTTAGATTTTCGGGCATTTTTAGAGTTTCTCACTGATTTAAGGAAAAGAAGGTGATTCTTATATTAATGTATTGGTTTGGGGAAAATTATATTGAGCAATTTGTGTTGTTCTTTGGATTGCTTGGTTGCTAAGAAAATGTGGGAATAAGATGTATCCTTTCATGTATTTTTTTCTTATTAATTTTAAAGCTTGGGGATTTGAATTTTAGTTATTTGATAAAAATTTAGATGTGCTTTTAGATTGATGCAAGTTTAAGCCTATGTGAAAGGCAACTTTGTTGATTGACGGGTTGTAAATTCAATTTGGCTTAGAAATTAGCATGTATTCGATTATATGCAAAATCTCAATTGGTTTACTAACCGATAATGCTCGAAGAAAATTGATATATGTTACAGCTTGATTGGTTAATGAAAATATTGAAGAAAAAAGAAACCAACTTCTCTTAGATGTTATAGTTGAATCGTCGAACTGTGTCTTTAGGATATAGAATCGTCGAAGAGGAAATCCTTCTTGTATCTGATCTATGGATCATATCTTTTCGTGGTTTGTTTTAGCTAGATTTTCGTTTATTTTTAAATTTGTTGCTGTATTAATTCTATAAATTGACCTTGTTTTAGTGTTAAAGTTCATGTTATCCATGAATTGAGGACATTGTCAAGTGTCTATTTCAGTTCTGATGATCCTTTTATCCGTAAACTTTGATGCTCGGATTTGTATAAAAAGCATTTTTTTACATTTCTCTTGAAGGTGTATCTTATAAATAGAAAGTTTTAATAGTTAAAGCTGTATACATACACCATTTTCTATATCGACAAACCTAATGCTTTTTTAAAATAAATAAAAACTGCATTGAGAAGCTTTAGGGACTGAAATGTAAATTCTCTATTCTCTCCTTGGACTCGAATGTTTTGGATGCCGGAATTTCCAATATGTTGTGCAACATCTATGCTATGTAAAAATCTTTTGACTGAATTTGGTGTCACTAATTCAGGTGCATTCAGTGGAGGAATTACTGGTGTAAAATGGAGATATAAATAATATTATATTTGAATCAATTGTTTCATATTGTTATATTATTTTCAAAGATACCGAGCAATTACAAGTGCATACTACCAAGGAGCTGTCGGTGCATTGCTTGTCTATAATGTCACTCGACGTGTCACATTTGAGAATGTTGAGAGATGGTTGAAGGAATTGCGAGCTCACACGGATTCTAATACTGTGATTATGCTTGTTGGTAACAAGGCGGACCTGCAACACTTGTGTGTCGTTTCCTCTGAGGATGCTACGGCATTTGCTGAAAGAGAAAATACCTTTTTTATGGAGACGTCTGCTCTTGAGTCCTTGAATGTTGAGAATGCTTTCACCGATGTTCTAACTCAAATATACCGGGTAGTCAGCCGAAAAGCATTTGAAGTAGCTGATGATCCTGCAGCATTACCCAAGGGACAAACCATCAATATAGGAGGCAAGGATGATGTTTCGGGGTCAAGAACTCCGGCTGTTGTTCCACTTAGCGTTGGTCGATTTTGGTGTCACAGTCCTCCATTTTCAAGCACAAGACTCTCCTCGTTGTTTTAGTATCCGTAAGCTTCCCCAAGATTTGAGATTCAAGAAACGAAAACACAACATCCCCTGAACTTTGGTAACTTCATTTGATTTGAGTTCCTTTTTTCATGGTTTTTTAGGGCATATTTCTTCTTGATGTAATATTCGTTCTTATAGTTTTAGTTGATTGCTTTAGAATGCATAGATCTTTTTTATTATTTTTCTTATTTATTTATTTTCAGACATATATAGTTTTGTATTTTTTTAAAAAAATATTTTGATTAGTGGTGGAAGATTACATTGGAGTTAGCTATGAAATATTTACTTTAATTCATTCATAGGTGTCATTGGATTTATTTGTAGTGAAAGTTGATGCAAATTGGAATATGCTATAGGCATGTGTTACGGGGCTAGACTCGTTCTAGCATAATCGTGCGGCCTTAGGTCTCGACTCGCCTAAGTCAGCTTCTAACAAAGCCTCAAGGTTTTATTGATTGCGGAAGTAAGAGCAAACAAGAAATGACAGAACAAGAAAATCTTGAGTGAGTGAATGCACTGCTGTATTACTCAAAGACAAAGCGAGTAGGGAGGAGAGGTGAGCCTCTATTTATAGTTGACCCCAATACATCCAACGGTTCAAATTGAACTACATCGACGGTCAAGATCTAATATAATCAAGTTAAGAAAGGAAAAAATTGCCTGTCAAATATACATTCCATGTTGGGAGGGGACAAATGACTTAAATCGTGAAATGGGATAAAATCTTCAAGGAGGCTTGATTCTTATCCTTTAGAATTTTCTTAGTGTAGGGCCATCTTAGTTGGGTTTGACAGGCCCAAGAACTCGTGAAGAGCCTCTTGGGTAGATTGGATTGCACTAACCTCAGTCATAAATTCGTGGCCCGTGATACAAGCATTGTATATGAAGTTTTCAATAGCTATGAATTGTTTTTCAAAAATTTAATTTAATAAACATATTATTTTAGAGACTCAAGGTGTATTTTAGCCCTTAAACTTTTTTTTAAAAAGATTAATTAAACTCTTTCAGTACTTCAATAATTAATCACAAATGGATCGTTATACCATCATAATAATAGTTAATGGTTGTGTACGTTGTTCAAATAACTTAATTGATATTTTTTAAAATTTAAATACTTAATTTAATAAAACATGTGTTTAATGTTTATACTGTTACAATTTTAGGTATCTGGTCGTTAAAGGCTGTTTTAAAAAATATATTATCCAATCAATGCTTGACATGTGGTAATAATTTTAATTTTTTAATTGTATGAAGAAAAAACTTTAAAACTTTAAATTTTAAAAAAACTCAAATCCCTAAAAATCACAAATCCCCAAATCCTTAATGATGTCGCCACTGATCATCGTCGTCAAACTCACCCCTTCGATCGTTGGACCTAGCCAACCATTTCTCCCATCTCGTTGTCGTAAAAAAATCGACGAACGATGTGCCAATCGACGGCGATTTCACATTCGTCATTCTATATTCGACTGACACGTCATTCGTCGATTTTCGACGACGACGAATTGAGGGAAATGGCCAGCATGGGGTGTGCTCGATGACAGCTACAATGGTGAGGATTTGAGATTTTGAAATTTAGAGATCTGAGGATTATTTTATAAAATTCTAAGATTTTTTGAAAGATTTTAAATTATTAAAAATAAATAATTAAAAGCAATCAAAAGTTAAAATATATCACATGCCAAACTTAATTGGTTAACGAATTTTTTAACGATAGCTAACTATCAGACACTTAAACTTTGCCAACTCTCTTTGCAAATACAAATACAAAACTTACCTAATTCCGTACGGTACAAAATCATACATTCACTTTAATATTTTTTCCGAATGATCATTCACTTTAATATTTAATTATCTTAAATTCGATCTCTAAATGCTTTAAGTTTTGTAATAAGATTTGCATGTTAAAATCTGAATCTTTAAAGAATTATAATTGTTGATGCACACAACGAGAGTAGATGTTTTGGACGGTTCACCTCATTTAGTACCAGGGAGACAACTGGGCGTGGTCAGTGGTAAAACTTAGTGAGAGTTTAGGAGGTCAACTTAAAATTTAAAAAAAATAGAGGTTAAACTGAAATTTTTAAAAATTTTGAAAAGTTTAATTTATAAATTTTCAAAAATTCTGGAGTATAACTACAATTTTTAAAATTTTGAGAGACTTAAAAGAGAACTTTTAAAAATTATGAGAAGGATTTAATTAAAACTATTCAAAAAATTTAATTTTAATATGAAATTTTAAAAAAAATTATGGAGACCAAATTAATTTTTTTTTTGAAAATTTAAAAGATTAAATATTAATTTTTAAAAAAATTTTGAGGTCATGGCCCCTACAAATCTTAACTGTGTTCCGCCCCTGAATGTGGTGGTGGTGGAGGATAATGAAGCACAGTGGAAAATGAAAAGAAAGTGATCAGTGGGGAGAGCTGAAAATGATGAACTTCTCTGTATTTCATTTGGGGAGTACGTTCGCAAGAATAAAATTTAAAGGGGTTTCATAAATCGTGAACCATGTGGTTTAATTCGATATAAAACAGAAAAAATTTATCATGACTTGACATGCCGCGAATCCTACTGAAAGAGAACGGCGCCATCGAAAACCGAACACATACAATAAATAATTGTCATCAGTTAATGTCGTAAGGTGTTGGGTCATAAGCAATGTGTCATATAACATTTACATTTTCTCTTTGTAAACGAGTTTATAAATACAAAAGCCTATTTCCTGCATTATACAATATATTAATCGAAACACGAATATGACACGAATGAACGATATGTCGAAATATATATAACATGATACTTGAACACAATTTATAACACGAGAAAATAACATGGACACGATCTCGGTTTTTATCGTTTACCATCCAGTTTCCGATCCTCATTCTCCCTTCTATTGCTCAACTCAGTCCCTTCTACAGCATTTTGTTTCACTGAACTCAGTGAGCCTACATTATCCTCACCTTTAGTCTCATTTTCATTAATCATGGAAGGTTCCATGATTGGACTTAAGGCAAGCTGGCCAGAATAAAGGAATAAACCAAGAGAATTGAAGCCATACACAAATGTTGCAAGGTTGCATAATCCATTCACAATAGTCCTACAAATACACAATTTAAGCACGTTACTCGGACACGGGCATAAGCATCGGATATGAGTATGTGTTTGACTAAAATGAAGAGTATAAGCAAGATGGACTAGGAAGGAGCTACCTGATAGTTATTGTTAGCTGACGGACCTGCAAAGCATGAAGATGAGAAATGTTTGAGAAAAATGACAATGTTTTAAGTAAATAATGGCAGCCTACACTACATGAAGGTTCTTGTATGAGATCTTCTGTTGTTCATTCGGATTAATTGTCGAAACCGAAATGGGAATGGGAGATGGTTATCAAGTTGCAATCCATTGTCTGATGATTAGGTTGGTTCCATAACTATAAACTCGTTCCATAGCAGATTACATTCAATCACATCTAAATAGATACTATGATGAAGAGTGTAAAGTTCAGGTTTTTGGTATACTCCCCGGGGCTTTCGAAGTAACTGCTCCTATCTAATTTGGAGTACGAGCTTAAAACAAGAACAACTTTGGCATTATGGACCATAGTGCCAAAGTTGTTCTAACATAACATCCAAAATGATGGCAATTGCAACCCCTTCTCAGCCAACATACCAACATACATTAGTGTCAGATGCAAATGAGCCCGACACTGGTATACTCGGTCTGTTTTCATATATTCGAAGGATCATATCCAGTTCTAAAACACATACGGGTTTATGTCCGGTTAATGGTCAGGTATGTTTACAGGTCAATACTCACCACCTACTCAAAGAATTGGGCCACTAAAAGCTATGAGAAACAATTAAAACCACTTCTCAGCCAACATACCAACATATATACATTAGTGTCAGATGCAAATGAGTTCGAAACTGGTATACTGGTATATTTTAAGGATCATAATTTTCACACATATTTATGTTCGGTTAAGGATCATCATCCCAAAGTCCAAAAAACATGAGAAACAATAAAATGCGGACAGGAGGAATTAAAAGGACAAACCGAGAAATTATCGGAGACTGTCTGGCGGTTAAGAGCTGCCTCAATAGAAATGGTGAACTTGTAAAGAAAAACAGCAATGACTCCTGCAATTAAGCTTCCCAACAATGCATCAAATGATGTTGGTTTGGATTTCTTAGTTTTGATTGAAGCAGACCCCATTGCTTTCAACTTATTCAGTGACTTTTCCTTCAGTGATTTCTTTCATCCCTGATGACCTCAATCTCTATAGACAGCAAAACAGAGTAACCAAAGAATCAGCAAAAGTTTGAAATTAAAAAGTAAATTACAAATTTTTTCACTCAACTTTATTTTCACTACTATTTTGATCATTCAAGTTTAAATTTTTTTAATTTAATCACTGAACTTTTAATTTATTTCTATTTTGATCAGAGAAATGAAAAAGTCACACGACAACCACATGTACTAACCTGGACTACTTTTTGCTGACATTAACAATCACATCATTTTCCCTTTTTTTCTTTCTTTTTTTTAATTTTTTTCTTAAAGACGAAAGTTTTACAGTTTCATTCTTCTGTCAGATCAACGCTGAAATAATTATTCTTCGATGCTTTATCCAACCAATCAAAACACTAGCAAACGTGTTCTACCATCATTTTAGTTTTTTTTCAAAATTAACTTAAAATTCGCAAAACTCTATCGTTCGATCAACATAAAATCAAAATATAAAACTACTTTGATTACAATATTCACCATTCAATCAATACGGAACTAAGATATATTGTCCGCTTCCTCCTCCTTTTCCACCATTCCACTGTTGAGATTTGGAAGAAGATGCTTCATCATTGAAAAATTAAAAGGAATCCAAAATTTAATATTTTTCGTAATTTTGAAAAGGCAGATGTCCATTAACAACGCCTTTTAAGTATTTAACGATATAGTGACCAAAATAAAAATAAATCAAAAGTAATTAAAAATTTAGTTTTTAAACTTGAATGACTAAAATAAAAATGAATGAAAATAAAGTGATGGAATTTATAATTTACTCTAAAACAAAACTAATTGAAATACACCAGATAAAGAACACCAAATTCGACACAAACAAGCACCAAGAACAAACGAGAACGGAAACTCACAAGCTCTTTAGCGCGCTTAGCGCGTCGTCTAATGGACCGAAACAGGAAGACAGCAATGGCACCGGAGAGCAAAGCAGTGGTGGCTGTTTGGAGCGGAGAAGAAGAAGAGAAAGAAGAATAAGACGGTGGCAACTCAATTGGACCATTTACTTCTTCTACAGCTTCTTCTTCTTCTGTGGCAGTACTTAAGGGTTCTCGAGCTGCTAACAATGGCCGGAAATTGACATTGGAGTGGGCAGATAAAGGGGAGAAAAAAGTGGGGTTTTGGAGAAGGAAAAGTGGGGGAAAAGAAGGGTTATGGAGGAAAGTGGGAGAAGAAGGAAGGAGAAGGAGAGATTGAAGCATTTGCAGCAAAGGGTTTTAGTTTCTGAGAAGAAGAGGTAAAGGATGAATCTTTTCTGCTGGCTTTTGATTTGTTTTCTCATCAAAATAAGTTTTTGGACTTGTTTTTTTTCTTCGTGATTTGCTTGAAAATTGAAAGCGAAATGCATCTGAATTCTTTCAAGTGTGCAAAATATCTGTTGGATTGGATATGTTGTTGTTGTTTGGTCCCAGCAGCTTGAATAGGTGTTCTGTTTTAAGACATGCAATTTTTTCTAAAAAAAAATCTATGATACATTTTCATGTATAAAATATCTATTTTACAAAAATTCAAACTTTAATTCATTAGTATCTTATTTGTCAAAAAAATCATTAGTATCTGTAATTTAACGAGAACAATTTAGTTCAATTTGAATCAGCGGGTGATTCTAATAAAAAATGATGATATTTATTGTACAATTTTATTTACAAAGTGTATGTCTTATTAAAAGATTAATTATATAAAATTCATTATATATCGGATTAATTATTAGAAACTCTGCACCAACCATTGATTGGGAAACAAATGTACAATTTTATTTATATTCTGACTTAACAATGAATTAATTAATGTTTCAGAGAAAGAAAAGATTGATTTAATTAAGGGTAAACTACACCAATAGTATTGAATTATTGTTTTTTTTCTGTTTTGTTCACCGAATTATTTTTTGTAAATAAAGTATCTTATTCACTCCCACAAGGACATGTGATCGAATCTCTTTCTCGCGTCAATCTTATTTTATTTTGTGTTGATAATGTCGTATAACTTAAATAAAGTTTATGTTGAAAAATTCATAAGAATTAGGCTTAACTTAGGTGCTAAGTGTCAAGGCTGTCTCTTATTGTATTACGATCCTGCCTTGATAAGCCTGTTCGGGACCGAGCAAAGGCGGACCGAGCGATGATATGAGCAATGCCTGAAGAGCGACCAAGTCAAGGATGCAAGTTAGGATGCTTTGGGAAGGCGATGAAGGCCCTGTTTAGAAAGTGTCCTCGTTTGGGACGAAGCAACGTCTACTCGCGTCATACTTGGTAAGTTTATTTAGCTCTTTAGGGGGAAGTGGTCTGGTGTTGGGTCTCCACCATCCTCCTCGCCAAGCGCTAGCAGCCGAGCTGCCTTGGTGTAAGTGACCTTCTCCTAGGCCCACGTAGGACCTAGGTGTGCGGGCATTGGAGCTAAGCGGATGGCACGATGTCTCTCTAGGAGGACCTCTTAGGGACGGTATGGGGCCACAGGGCCTCATATCGCGCTCGTCGCGAGAGTCAGGGTTGGCCGCTAGCATTCGCTAGGCCCCGCGGGATACGATATTCGACGCGCATATTGCCTGATGGATCATGAGACGACGCTTCCGAGTTGAGTCCTTGGATAAAAGGATTGTTGAAAGCTGACTTGTCTAGGTTGGGTCCCTTTTCAAGTACCGTACGGCGTGCTGACCGGGCCTAGACGGCATGGCCGTGACACTAAGCACCTTAACCCTTATGGAAAAGGTTTAGGGATCAAATCCAATCAAAGTCGTTTTTTCTTTGTTATATTCTTTTTTGTTAAATAAGATGTTGACATTTAAAATAAAAAAAATAAATTCATGCCAACATCGTTGTTAGTTTTTAATAACGGTCAGTGACCAAAACAGAAAAAAGAACGTAACGTTAGTGATAAATTTGTCAAAAAAATAATTCGGTGACCAACAGAAAAAAAATAATAGTTGTAGTTTACCCTTTAATTAATAACATGAGCTTTAATGTCCGGTATAAACAAGCAACTGCAAACGAGAAAATTACCACTCACTAATCAAAACACAAAGGCAAAGTACTAGCTTGGGAAACTTCGACAACGGCGAATTTCGGGATCTGTCTTTTCACTATTCCCCTTGTTACCTTAACCTTCTTATTACAACCATTTCGTGTAATGTCTGGTGGAGCAATGATAATCGATGTCTGCAACAAGACACCCAACCCCGATCTTTGCAGTGATCCGGAAAAGCGCAACAACCGACATCTGGGGCTTGGCAACGATATCGATTGCATGTGGTACTCGCGACACCGATAAACTATACAACAATATGGATGACATAAATGAAAGCACGACGGATGTTGCACTTCACAACCTCCTCGATGAATGCTGGTGGAGATTTATGGTGGCACTTGACAATATAGACGCATGCCGGACGGGTTCTCGGTGAAAAAGGGTCGGATGGTGCGAAGCAACTTATTACTGAGTATGATATACCGATGATTGCGTTTTGCTCAGACCTTTTTAAGAAGAACCCGACGGTGATTGTGCCGAAAAATATCATTGACGAGACGAATGTTGCTACTACTGATTCCCAGATTATATTGGGGATTTTGAGTAATTTTTAGTGGCAAGATATATGATTGAATGTGGTTCTAGTAATAATATGCTTCAGTTTTAATTTCATTGTTGGTGTTGATTTAAGTACTTGGTTTATAGTGTCAATTATCTTATACAATTTAAAGTTATTTCTAAATAACTAATTATCGGTTAATTTAGTGAGGTAATGTCAAGAGTTTAAATTTAACCGTTAACGAATTAAATTATTAGGATCATCTGTTTTTTTCACTAATTTCACTCCTTAGATTCAGTGTTACCCTGAAAGTTGATAGTTCTAATTGACAAAAACAAATCACTTTCAGTTATCTCCCGTTCATCCTCATTTTCATATTTATGTTATTTTTTTCGAATCATAATTTTATTCAATATATTAAGTTTATGAAGGTTTTTAACGAGGCACACAATTAGGTCTTGAGGGTCTGTAAGCTTTTTTTTATCTATAATAAAATAATTTTTGCCGAGCAAACAAAAAAAGTTTAGACATGTTAATAAATTATTTTATCTATTTTTTTTAAAAAAAAATATTCTAGTATAATTACATGACAATATTTGTTTTTTATTTTTAGTTTTTTAAAAAGGCAAACACGCTGACACACTGTATAGATTATGTTACTCAAATTCGAGTAACCTAAAAGGAGCAACATCATCCTTTACCGTTAAAATCATTCAATAAATTTATTTTATCTAAATTTTTACATGTTTGTGTATTTGTGCAATGTTTATATTTCCTTTAATATCATGTCGTGTTTTAATTAGTTTTTGCATTTATTTGTGTCGTATATCAATTAACCTCATAATTTGTATTAAATTATTATAATAATTCTATTTTAACTCTTAACTCATTTATTTAAGAATTACAATAAGTAACTAATATTAATTATTTTAATATCAATTATTTTAATATCACATTAAACATTGGGTAAATTACATCGTCGTCACTCAACTTTCTTCTAACTCCTATTTTGCTCATTAAACTTTAAAAAATTTCAATTTAATCACTCAAATTCTGAATTGTTCTAATTTTGATGACTCTAAGATGACCTGACTTATTTTATGAATATTTTCTATGACATTACATATTTTATTAATATTTTAATATCATGTCAAATTTAAAATAAAATCTTTAAACCTTAATCTCAATCCCAATCGTTAATATTTAAATCCTAATCCCTAATCTATAAACCCCAAACCCTCATCAATTTCGTTTGCTCTCTACGTCTCTTTTGTTCCGATCCTGCCACCACCACCATTTTACGGTTTGATACATAAACAATCTCCTCAGGGCAAGAAAGGCTCATATCTGTCTGGAAAGGGAGAAGGCTATGCAGTTCAAGGACAAGATTTATCCAGAAATGGCTCCGATTAGATAATTTCAGGTTTAAATTCTACTGTCGTAAATTATTTGATACATAGGGTGTAAAATTTACACATGTCCTTCTATTTTAGCGTTTATGAGTTAATTTATTATTTAGAGTTACGAGTTTACGCTTCAAAATTTAGGGTTTATGTTTTAAAGTTTAGAATTAGAAAGTTAGATGTTATGTTTTATAGTTCAAATAAAAATAATTGTATAATTTTTATATACAACTTGTCTATCAAAAAAATATTTTCGTATCACGGAGAAATGCTTATATTTCATATATTAAGTATTTTATATTTCTTAAAAGAATAAAATGAGTGGAAATGATATTTTTTTTATTTGTAAGTAATACCCAAATATATGATTTTGTCACTACTAAACGAACTCGACTATGATGGAATATTTTTTAAGAACTCGACTATGACTAAAAATAAATCTAATACAAATTTTGCTGAAAAAATCTATTGTAATTTGGAGCATGATTGAGTTATTATTATCTACATTTAATTACAACTATAATTAAATTGTTCTATATTTTAAATAATTCGACTATAATTATAATCAAATTTATATGATCGAAATTACAAGAGTGGGATTTAGTAAAAAGATATATAATTCATATAATGGGCTTTAATCATTTCTCATGTTGAAGCTATAAGGAAAGATTTCAAGAAAAAAAATTATAACATTAGGTATTTATTTGAGTTAATTGAACAATAAAATCTAAATTTATTGAAGTGTTTACGTCACACCCTTATTAATAAATTATAATATTATCGAAAGAACATTTATCAAGTTTATCTAATCGATTAGTTGGCAGCCATAATTGTACTGTTAAACATCACAAGCTTATAAGTTCTACACTAACAACTTCGTTAAGATACCACAAATACAATAACAAGAGGAGATCCTCATATCCCAAGTGAGATCTCAACTTCTAATTATATTTCTCTAGTTGTAACTCTTCACACAAATTAAAAAAAAATGTCCGAATTTTTTAAAGTGTTTACGTGACAATCTTATCAAAAAATTACAACACTAATAAAAAAAAATTATTAAGTTTATCTAACTTGGCAGTCAACTGTATTACTTAACAACTATGGTTTGTACTGTCAAACCATCATATGCCTATAAGTTCTAGACCAGATAACCTCATCAAGAGAGATCCTCATACTACAAGTGAGATCTCAATTTCTACCTCTATCTTATTTTTCAGTCTCACTTCTCATTTAAGCCATTGTTTAACTATAACTTTTAAACTGAATTAAAATGAATAAACCGTCATAAATCACAACAACCTCATTTTCACTGCAACAAAAAATAATTTGATTTCAAAATTAATTAATTATTGTTTTCCCTGTATTCCACTCGTGCATGTGAAAACGAAGTACATGTACAAATAATCAATTGCAGGATGTGATTCAAAAAAAAAAAAACAATTGCAGGTTGTATAATCACCCCATCTAAGATCTTGCCACGTCACC
The DNA here is from genome assembly GCA_019671005.1 of Hibiscus mutabilis. Taxonomy (NCBI): domain Eukaryota; kingdom Viridiplantae; phylum Streptophyta; class Magnoliopsida; order Malvales; family Malvaceae; genus Hibiscus; species Hibiscus mutabilis. The sequence goes on from CM033720.1 coordinate 58,582,495, forward strand.
TAATCCAGCAATAGATGTTGAAGTGTCATGATCAGAGGGTACGACGCCCCATAACCGGTAGAACAGCTATACAAATGAATAAAATCATGTTATAGGCACTATATATATATATATATATATATATATATATATATATATATATATATATACGAGAAATTATTAGATAGACTCAATTTATTATGTTATTTATAATTTATTCAATAAAATTTATTTATTTTAGCATAATTTTTAAATAATTGTTCATTTTTTAATGACTTGTAAGAAATAGGTAAATATTTATCTTTAAAAAATAAAATAAAAAATTATTATTAAATAAGATTATAAATAACATTATGAGTTAAGTTCATCTAATAATTTTTCAATATATACGGGTTTCGTGAGATTGCGGTGCGCAGTTTAGGGGCACACTTTACCAAAGAGAAAAACGGTAAGCCAGAATACATAAGAAAATAAAAGAGTGGGCCTTGGCACTCGCTACAAAGCACCGCAGGTGGAGGGCGGCGCGGCTTACTTCACACTGTCGTCAGGTGCGCTGCATTAAGTAATCTCTCGATTAATAAGCTTTTTATTTTTTGCTTTGTTTTTTTCTTCTTGTCATTCCCGAATTTTGACCGAACTTAATAATAAATAATAGTAAATAAATAAATAATCCATAAATAAATAAAAACATTCCATGAAAGTCTAATTTACATTCTTAAGATCCCAAAGCCCATATACATTTTGTTCCCGCCTAAATCCTAATACTAAAGGCCCAAACAAACACAGATAACCTAAAAAACAAATCTGGTTTTCTTTTTCCCGCCCAACAATGCCACGAGGCAAGCTCCCATTTGTTGAGATAAAATTCATATGAATTGAGCCTCTGCATTGCCAGTTGTCACCAGCTGGCAATCCCGATGACGTCATTTCCCACTCACCTATAAATAGGAGAGAGAAGGTGTCAGATAGCAATAATGACAACCATTATTAAACTACTAAATAATAATAATAATAATTAATAAAAGAGGATAGAGAAATTACCTGCCTTGGAATCCGAATAGCCTCTGTGGAATAAACCGTCGGTAGTCGAATGGTTGGGGAAGTGCAATCGCCGCCGGAGTTGAACGGACGGTCACTGGACATCGAAAGGTCGCCGGAGAAAAACCAAAACACCGATCGAGCACTGCCAATCCATCACTGAAGAGGTAAATCTCTTCACCTCTTTCGATTACCTGCAAAAAAAACAATAAATATGTTAGTTTAACAAAAAAACAGTGGCAAAAACAATAAATAAAAAATGAGATTGGAAGTTAGTTGGCCGGAGTTGTTTAGGGGCTGTCGGAGTTGAAAATGGTAGATTGGGCTCGGGTAGTCTAGGGTTTGGGGAAGAAGGGGAAACTCTATCGAGTTTAGGGTTAATGATTGAAAAAATAAAGAAATTTTTTTTTTGGATTTTTAGGGTTCCGGCCGGCGGCCAGAAATTGCCTTACCGCGGCTGGCCGGAGGAAGAGGGTGATCGAAATAGTGGTGTGGTGATCGGCGAACACTGAAAGGTCGCCAGAGTGTGGCGGCTTAGGATTGAAAGGCGGTGCGGACGGCAGTTTGTGGCCGGAGGAGATGATGTTCATCCGGTTCTTGAATAACATGGATGAGTTTCATCTCAAAACCCATAGTTTTGATCCGAATTTGGGCTAGTTTCTGGAAAAATTATGTTTAGGTTCAGAGAATTTTCGGGTATAGAGAGATGTAGCAGAGAGAGGGAAAATATGGAAAATGGGAGCTGAAGCCTGGATTTGGTCTTTTATAGCCTTACCAAAACGTTGTTGTTTTGGCAGCGGGTATAGGGAGGGATCCGCGCGCTCTAAGTGGGTCGGGTTTGACCTGCGTACTCCATATGGGTACCATTTGGTATTTTTCTGAAGTTTTAAATTCATTCAACTTGTTCCCATTCCCCTTTGAATTGTTTCCCAAGCTTTGTGATTCTCTCAATTTAGTCCCCGAACCCTATGATTTGTCCCCTTAGGTTTGAATTATCTCAATTGGGTCATTGGACATTTGTAATTTGGGCTTTAGATTATGTAATTCTTCAATTTAGACCTCATAAATAAAATCAATTTAGTGTTCAATTTTGTTTATTTTAATTAAGGATTTAATTGTTTATTTTATTTGTTTTATTAAATGTTATTAATTTATATATGTGTTGCATGTTTTAAATTAGCATATAGTATATCTTGTTAGATAATTAAATCCATCTAGTTAACTAATTAAATTAGAGCCTTTAACCTAGGTTCTCTAATTAGGATTTCAATAATTGAATTAGGTAAGATAATTGTAGTAATTAAATATATATTAAATTAAACTTTAAAATCCTAATTTGGATGGTGTTCCATTGTTTACAATGGAGTGTTATCTCGACATGGATTTTAGTGGATATATTTAATATATAAATCATATAAAATTGAGTAATAATTTAGTTTTTTTAGTAAAATTAAATAATTAATTAAATACATTGTAGTTAATTCAATGTATATCGAATAGAGTCTTTAAGGTTCAAATTTGGATGGTGTTCCATTGTTTACAATGGGGTGTTATCTCAGCCTTGGTCATAAAAGTGTATATTCGATATGCATTTTCACTTATAATTAAATAATAAATTAGTTAGAGCCTTAATTAGGACTAGAACTTTAACTAAGTAGGCAAATTAATTAATTAGGAATGTGATTAATCTAAAGACTTTAAATATATGGAAGGTGTTCATGAAAATGACATTTTCCCATAAAAGCCATTAAATTAATTAACATTCATAGATTTAAATAATCAATTAAATAGAGTCTTTTTAGGAATAGAACTTAAAATTGACAAGACAATAAAATATCATTCATTAAAAACCTTTTATGTTGGAAACTCATTTTTAAAATACGAATGGGGGTGCCACCTAACGGGGTGCCTTTAATCTCGTATTCGAACAAAATGAATTTCCTTATAAAAGGATATCTGCATTCAGAATTTAAATTCAGTTAATAATTATGGGATAAATTAAATTCAAATTATTATTCGAAATGCCAAAATGTCACGTAAAATTAAAGGTACTGATAACGGGCGTTCGTAGGGGTACTAATCATTCCCTACACGTAACCGACTCCCAAACCCACTTTTAAAGACATAATCTCTGGTTTGTTTTTCCGGTGTCTGGTCTACCTCGAAGTGATTGGTGGCGACTCCATATGTTTTTAAAGATAAAATAAGGAAAATCTGATTTAATACGAAAAACCTAAATTTTCAAGATTAAATTAAAAATGGCTAAAACCCTAATTTTTTAAAAGATCGTTCGTCAAGTTATTTTTTTCACACGTCCCGATTTCAAAAAAAAATGGTCGCGACACTTCTATAAAGAATTCTGTTAAAAACAATAATTAAAAATAATTATTTGCATTTTCTTCATTTGTGTTTCTTTTTTAAAGTCAAGTGCCATTCGCTAGTTTATATGCAATTAGTAAAGGATTTATATCCATATAATGCATTGAAAATTTTTAGTTTCCACAAGTATCTTAATTTTAAAATTTAAGGACTTAATTTAGGGTATATTAATTAGGGGTTTAAGTGTAGGGGTTTAAAATTTATGAATAATAGTTAAGATGTAAGGGTTAGGATTAAGATTTACGGTTTAGAGGTGAGGGTTTAGGTTTAAAGGTAATACGTTGAAGATTTAAGTTTTAACTTATAAACCATAAGCTTTAAATTTTATTCACAATCACTAAATTCTAAACTATTCAATATAAACCCCTACACCCTAAACTGAGTTCTTAAACCTTAAAACTAAGATGCTTGTGAAAACTAAAAGTTTTCACCACCAATGTATCATATAATTATCTATTAGTAAATACGATAAATTATTATAAACTAATCTGACTGGAAAATAAGTGCAATGACTTCATTTGTAAAGATATGTAATAGTTATTTAAATTTATTTGTTATAATAAATAATTATTATTTAAAACAAGTATTTTTAAAATTTAAACTACTTGCATTTTATTGTGGAATTTGTTATCACATATAACTATATTTGCTTAAAAATTTTATGAAGTGTAATTTAAACTATTTTTCCCTGTTTTAAACTTATATCAATATGTATTTATCTACTTAGAAGTTTTTTTAATCACTAGTGAATCGAAGAGTTCTAATTTGTAATTTTGATTGGTATTTTTTTATTTACCATTATTAATCAATGGATCAATTTGTAACTAAATTATATTAGTCTTCTAATAACACGAATATTTCTCATTGTTAGAGTTGACCAATGACCGTTTCGTTCATCGAGATGTTGACCTTTTCAATGATTGTAAATTTGTAAAGTTAAAATTCTTCGTGAGAATTAAATTTGAGGGGTCATGTTGATATTTCTTAATGAACAACGGTGGTTGTGATGAAATTAAATTAAAAATTTAATGATTGTAATGAAAGTTTTTTTTTTCAATTACAATGACCAATGTAAAAGTACCCTAAAAGTTTAGTCATTACTAGTGTAGCTAACCTTTTAAATTATTCTACTTTATTTAGGGTTGTATTTTGATACACAAGTTTGTGTGAAAATTTTTTTACACAATCCTTCATATTTAAACTATAAAATCTAAAATATATATTCTTAACCCTAAAATCCTAAAAACCCTAAACTCTAAACCTTAAACTCTAGATTATAACCCTAAACACTAAATTCTAAACTCTAAACTAAAACTCATAAACCCTTATCTAAAAACACAAACCCTAAAAATAAAAAATTTAATTTATACAAACTTATATATCAAAGTATTTTCCTTTTATTTATTGTTGTGCGTGTTTCGTGTCTTCTGTTACTTAATAGAAAACATATGTGAAAATAGTTAACTTCCGAATTTCTTTTATTTTTTTTAGTTTCTGATAAGTATTATACATTGTAAGTTGTAACGTTTAAAACAAACTCCCTTAAATAAATGAATCCGATGTATATTATTTTTGAATCTACCGCATGTAAAACTTTTTTTTGAATAAGGACAATTTGGCTTTCATTCATAAGAACAACAAACAATAGGAGAACAATTACTGATGAACTGAAGAACAAGGGAAGAAGGAACGTATCAAATAGAACAAAAAAAGCAAACCAGTCTAAAAATAGGGAACTGAGCAAAACAACGACAAAGAGAACACAAACAGGAATAACAAATCCAACAACCGAGGTCGAAGAAGCACAATGCCAGTAAATTCAGGGACTCCTCTGTATGTCGTTCTGGTGATCACCGGATGATAAAATCGGCTTATAGGAATGCAGAGAAGACAGCCAAACAAATCGTTGCGTTAGATCTAGTATCATCAACGTTTGTAATGGAAGGCGAAGACAAAAAATACCGTAAGTGGTCATCACCGACGGACGAAAAAAAGAGAAGACGACGAAGATTCATAGAAACACCCCATCAGCCACCCTTGACTTGCAACAGAAAAAGAAAGAGGGAAAAGAAATACAGATCATAGATCTAAATCTCGGTCGCGGTCACGTTTTTAGTCGCGTCGCCGGTTATCGCGTTTTCGAACATAACGGAGGCTACTGCAGTCACCGCGGGTGTCGCGGTCGTTATTTTTTTTAATTTGTACAATTTATTGTAAAACATAAAAATTATAAATATAAAAATTTATTTTTAATAATTTTTAGAATGTTTTCTAGAACTTATAAACTTTTATTAATATGATAACACAATTTTAAGGGCTTAAAGTGATTAGATTGAGCAAAACACTAAATATTTAATGGCTTAATTGAGATAAAATAGAAATTTAAAGGCTTAATTAAGAAGTTTTGGGAGTTTAAAGGATAAATTTGAATACAGGTTGAAATATTGAGGCCAAACTGAGAACCTTAAAAAGTTCAATGTCACTCCATGTAATTTACCCATTTCGCCAAATATTTTACAACAATCTGCTTTCTTCTTCCTCGAGCCCGCTTGGTAAGTCCGACTACCGTTCTGGGTTTTTTTTTACAGTAACGCAAGAATAACGGGAAAACGGTCCGTTATCACCGTTATTGGCCGTTATCGCCGCGATTGCGTCCGCGATCCGTCGCGATTAGTGTGATTCCGTTTCACACCGTTAATATCAGAAATATCAGTTTCGGACGGCGGCGATACCGTGATTTCTCGGTCGCAATCCCGATTTCGGTTCGCGATTTAAATCACTGATACAGATCCAACACAAAACAGAAAAAATAAAAATAAAGCAACGAATGGTGAAGGCGTCGCCTTCCCTCAAACCATCGTTGAGATGAACATCCATTGAGTATCGGCCAAGCAAAACGGATCGAGAAACAGTCTCCTTCAAAAATCAGTACAAGAGGAAGAAGAGCCCAAAGGCTAACTAATCATCAGTCATCAAGGGAGATCAGACCTATAGTGACGAAAATTATTATACCGGGAGGAAGACGAGTACGGTCACCGACAACTGGTCACTGACTTTGAGAAAGAAGAAAGATTAGAGTTTAAAAGATCAAGAGAGAATGTAGAGAAAAAGTTTAAAGAGAGAGAATTTTATGTGTTTTTAATATTCGTTACCGCATGTAAAATTAGTGCTTAATCGATAATGTAGGTAATTTTAAATCAATATTATTTATTATTTAATTAGAAGAATGACCCCGTCTAAGATTATTTGAAACATGACTCTAAATCGTCCACGGGAGGCGAATTCATTTTTTACATGACGCGAGTTCGAAGTTCGCTTTTTACAGAACGCGAGTTTTATGTTGAGTAAGTTAATAAAAAGAAAAAAATAATTTATAGCGTTTTTTAATATAAAACTCACTTTTTATAAGATGCGAGTTTAAAATTCTTTTTTTGTAAGACACGAGTTTACCTTATGTGCACTGACAGATGATCATTTTTTTAAATAACCTTAGATGAGATTATTTTTTAATTAAATAATAAAAAAGATATTAATTTAAAATTACCGATAATATAAATATCTAATATTTTCAAGAATATTACGAAATGCACCAAAACACCAACCAACGAGGTGTACGTACCATCAAAACTTCAAAAGTCTGAGGCGGAGGCCAAAACAAGAGAAGATCAAGGGGGGATAATGTTGGCTAATTTGGGAAAATCACAGTTGGAGAAAGGGTTTGACATGTTACAAAAGAAACAGCAGGGGATTGGGCAAATCCGCAAATGTTATGAAAACAACACAGAGAGCATGCAGATTGACGATATGATTTGATATAAAGCCTGCGATCAAACCTTAAAATGCGAGCATGACGCGTCAAGACCTCTCCCCTCCTATCTCTGATGGATGGATAGATGGGATTGGCTGAATTGATGCATGCTAATCTAACCTAATCATTTCATTACTTGGGAATTCCACTGTCTTAATTCCAACCAATACACAGACACACTCACGTAAATCAAAGTATTCTTTTTTTTTTCGGGTTTACATAATCTTTGTAGAGTAAAAAAAAAATTACACTTGGGTTAAAAATTATATTTTTTTGATAACATATTAAGTTAATTTGAATTTTTTTTTATTTTTTAAAGTTAGTTATTTTTGACAAGTTTTAATATTTATTTTTAAATTTTGAAATTTAAAAAAAAATTATAAAAAATCAACTTAAAATATTATCAAAAAGTATAATATTTTAAATTACTTAGACAATTTTAAAACTTACCATTTTTAACCTTAAATTTAAATGTTGTGCCGCAGACCTACCCATAATCTTCTACTTTAATCTTTTCTTTCTTTCTTTTTAGGTCAATCATTCACTCGATTATCAATGACCGGTTTTATCTCTCTCTAATTTTTTTGTTTTTTGTTTTTTGTTTTTTGTTTTTCATTTTCTTTTCTCTTTTACAGTTTGTTCCGTTGTCTCTTCTAATCAATTTGACGAGATTTTCTGTCTTCGATGATAATGTTTCAAACATGATCTAGTTTGATGTATTGTATATATATCTAGTTTGTGATCTAAATTTTTATTGAATTTAAAGAATTAAATTACAAAGGTTATAAATTTGAGGGGAAATTTGTCGAAAAATTTATAAAAAAAAAATCACACACATAAATGGTTATTTAATATAAATGTTAATTTATTCATATACATTTTTTTCATACATTACGAAGTTAAGTTATAATTTACGAGCATACATCTTTTCATGATGTTACATGCTTTGATTCTATAAATTTTTGTAACGTGTCAAATTATTTTATATTTTAATTAATGCATTATAGTAATTCAAATTTAACTATATATTCAAGATGAAATAAACAATATTTCAGATAATGTATTATAGCATCTTTTATAGATTTTAGAAATTATATTTTTCTTTAAAGAATCGGGTCCAAATTGCGTTAAAGTTAAAATAATTTTCTTCTATTCTTTATTGATGTCCATACTCCTAGCTGAAAATGTCACCTAATCCAGCACTTAGCATTCATGCCATTAAAAGAAAATAGGTAGGGGCCATGGGCTGTATAAGTTTCTGCAATTCCCATCAGAATAAAAGCAAATTTTAAATTTTTGTACACATAATAAGTAATAACAATATCCGGGTTCGAATAGCTAGGTCTCATAAATAAGGTAAGTGATTCACATTCTAACGTTATAAAAGAAAAAATCTGGTTTAAAAAGGTCGTCCTCATATTGAACATCTATAAAATTTGATCTAGATTAGTCGGTGGTTAAAAAAGTATCCGTCAAATCCACTTATTTGTTTAAATTCACTTGGGTTGATGTAGCTTCGTTGTCAATTTACAGGCGTTCGAATAATTACAACATCATCCTAGTACTAAATTATATTTATATTTTAGATAAGACTTAACTATAAAATAAGTGTTCAAACTATCTCTATTTTTTGTAATATGTGTCTAAAGTATTTTTTGGCTGAAATAAGTGCGCTTAAAATCTCATTTTTGGCTGAAGTAGGTTCCTAAAGTTTCGTTTTTGGTTGAAATGCATGGTTGCCAAAGTATGTGCCTCAGTTGACTTTAAAATAAGCAAAAAAATGAAATTTTAGACATCTATTTCAGCCAAAAAATACTTTAGACACTTATTTCAGCCAAAAGTGAAACTTTATGCACCCATTTCAACCAAAAAAAATATTTTAGGCACCTATTGCAAAAAAATAGCATAGTTTAGGCACTTATTTTATAGTTAACCCTTTAAATAAAAGAGTAAACTACCCTAATAAATGTTGACGTGATATGTTAAGTCTCCTTCTAAAAAACCCATTATTTTTGAATTTACAACTGTCATCAAGGTTAAAATCATGATAAACAGGGTGGTCACTGGTTAATTTCAATGGTGGGAAAGATATGTTTTTCCCATAATCTTAACATAATTTATTTTTAAGTTGATCTAATGGTTAACAATGATGAATCATAACTAAAAATCTCAATCAAAATTTTTTGTCTGCTATTACTAATCGTCAAATCAACCTGAAACTAAATTATATTAATATTCTAGAGAAACATATCCTTCCTACTATGTAGATTGATTAGTGACTGATGACGGCTCTATTCATCGAAATTTCGGTCTTGATACCGATCGTAAATTTAAAAAAAATATGAGTTTTTATAGAAGACTTTAGGGTTTAGTGATTGTAATGGAACTAAATTAAAGTTTAGCAATTGTAAGAAAAATAAATTAAAAGTTTAGTTATTGCATTGAAAGCAAATTAAAAAAATTAGTGGTCATAATAAAAGCTCTTTTATTCTGGTGACCAAAATAAAAATATCTTAAAAGTTTTTTTAACATATCTTATTTTTACCTAGAAAAAAAAGAAAAAAAAATTTAGGCGAAAGGGGTGCTCATGTTGGATTTAAAAGTTAAAACCCATAGTCTAAAAGAAGGGGAAGAAGCTAATGAAAAAATCTGACCACTCGACTATTATTGCTTTCTCAAAATGCCCTAAAAGGTCAATGATGTAATTTTCCCTAGATTTATTTTTAATCAAATCTTTGCCCTAGATGAAATCAAGCTTCCTCAACCATAACATAAATTTTCAAACCTATTCAAGGACCAAACTATAGTAGTAGAATTTGATTGAACAATAAATAGATTAAATAATGATTGGAAAAAAGAAGTCATAGCATGGAACAAGAGCACATGGCTAGAAGAAAAGGCAAGTAAGGAAAGGTATCAACTTATTAGGGTCTACCAAAACCAGCATAAATTAAATGAAAAAAAAAACTAGAAAAGAAAGAATAATCACTAAAGATAAAAAGCAATCTAAAGTTAAATAAACTTGTTTAAGATCAGCAGATCAATCCATTAATTTTAAATAAATCTACTGATAATTTTAAAACTTAAAAAGATGTTTAACTACTGATTGATTAAGTTTAAATTGGAGTAATCTTACAAAATAAATCTATAAACTTTAAATACTGAATTAAATTTCTAACCTCTAAAACATACAAAGTATTTAGTCTAAAAATTGCACAACATATCGATTGAATATTTTTCCTTAAATCATACGCTTACTATCAATAAATACGTTATTTTTCTACAAATATTCTTTTTTTTTGCTCGACAAAATATAATTTTATTAATGTTAAATTATATAAACCTAACTTGATTGTGAACCTCGTTAAAAACCAAATATTCAGTTATAGTCAAAAATGTAAAAAATATTTTGTTTGCCTATCAAATTTCTTAAATAAAAAAATTCTAAATTTATAGATCAGTCGGTTCAAAAAATTAATTTTAGATCAGTATTTAATTTTGATAACTTATTATAGAAGAAAACATGTTTTCTATTTACATCCTTGTAATTATATAAAACATAATTAATGCCTCTTGATGTTAATTAAAGTGGTATTTACAAAAAAATTATTTTTTTGACAAATCTAAATTCTAATCATACCTAGAGGGGAAGAGAAGAAGGCTCTAAGGGAGGGAGAGAGAGTGTTTCTAGTGGATTTAAAACTCATAATCTAAGAGAATATGAGTAAACAAAGATGACCAGCTTAACTAGGGGTGTTTAAACGGTTAATTTGGTCGGTGGCCGAACCGAATTACTCAAAACTGAATTAACCGAATTTTTTAAATCTTTAACCGTTAACCGAACCGAACTTTTTTTGAAATATATTAACCGAACCAAACAAATTTTAGTTAATTCAATCGATTTTCGAATTAACCGAAATTTATTATTTTTCTTAATCAAAATTATTACACAATAAAAATCATTGGAAATACATTTTATTAGATTAGATGTTTAGAATTTTTCCATTTGGGTTAAACTTAGAAGTTGGGTTCTATTTAGGATTTTTCGTTTGGGTTAAACTTAAAACGGCTGAATGTTTAGGATTTTTCCATTTGGGATTAATAATAATATGCAATATTTATTATATTTCGGGTAATTCGGTGAATTCAGTTAATTAACTTGTTTTGAACCGAATTAACTGTTAACCGAAATTTAAAAAAAAAAATTAACCACTCACCGACCGAACAAAGTTCGGTGCCTGACCATTTAACCGAATTAGTTCGGTTTGGTCGGTTAATTCGGTTTAATCGATCATTTGAACACCCCTAAGCTTAACCAATCAGCCAAATGTTTAATCACAAAAATCAATTCTAATTAGCATATATTTTGGTAATTTGATAGATTAATGTACTAATGGATTTTCTTTTACTATATATTACAACAAAGAGTATGAACTTATAAAAATAAGATGATAATTATGTCTAAAACTATCAAATGAATAAGTTATTGATAAAAAAAACGAATAAGTTATCATCAATGTTATCCCATACACACCAACAAGTAGTTGGTCTACTGAGATGAAATACTAATTTTTTTTAAAAAAATAGAAATTTAAATTTTGACATTATAAATAAAGCAAAAAATTAAAAGAATTATTCTCATGATGAATTCTTATGGTACATAATCTGAATTAATCAATCAATATATTAAATACCGATAATTATAAAAAAATATCGTCCATACATGTAAAATTACTATTAAAATTAATTAATACAATACATAAATAGAATTGCAATTATTATAATATATATGTAAACGACCAAAACCAATAATTATAATACACAGATGGTCAGACTGATGATAAAAAACTATCTAAATCTAGACCATAAAAAATCTGGACATAACTCACCTATGGTGAGACTTAAATTAAGATAAGTTTTGGATTAAATACATACAAATCTATAAAATCACACATGAGAGAAGACTTGAACTTAAACATAAAAAATCCTATAATCCCAACCTTTTCCCAACATTTGATTGCTTGTAATATAATATTTAATGTTCTGACAATGTATAATACTACATATATTATTATTGTATTAGACAACTATATGTCATCATAAAAAATTAAAATTAACCTTTTAATTTTATAATTAATACAATAGTTTTAAACTCTAAATCGATAGTATATCAATTTTTTAATATGAATTATAAATTTATATAAATTTTCTCGTCTAACAAAAGGTAGCGTGTGATTACAATGGTGCGGGTGGAAATTGATAATTTATTTTTGTACTTTGGTGACAGTAAGAGATATGAAAACAGCTTCATTGATACAATTTCCATGGTGAAAATCTCTCCCCTTTTCTCCTCCATTCCTCCCCTCCCTTTCCTTTCTCTATTATAAAAAAAAAATAGGCAAAGGAATTCCCTTTCTCTCTCAATAAACTCTACCTTATGTTCCCTTCTTTTCATTTTCTTCACTGACAAACAATACCTGCACACTTCCTCACACACGCACGCATACTCAAATGCAGCACCCATCTCTGTAAACCACAGCCCCATTTCCTGCAATCCTTCTCTTATACAATTATATATATGGATATATATTTCACCATTATATTTGTAACTTATCATAACCCGTACACAGTGCAGAGAAAGAAGAACACAGATTTTTCTATATTTAAAACCCTCTTTGTTGTGTCGTGAACATGCTCAAGTTTGGTTTTTGAAGTTTAGGGTTGTCTGGTTCAACTTTCAAGCTAAGGGTTTTGTTTTGTTTGATTTGGTTTGGTTTTAGACATGAATGGTTACCATCGTTTTGACCACGGTGAAACTCATTTACCTCCGGGCTTTCGTTTCCACCCGACCGACGAGGAGCTCATCACTTACTATTTGTTGAAGAAAGTTCTTGATAATAGCTTTACTAGTAGGGCTATTGCTGAAGTTGATTTAAACAAGTCCGAGCCATGGGAACTTCCTGGTATGTGATCATTGTCCATTGAACATGTTATTAGGAGTAATTTGTAACTTGTGTGTGTTTTGGTCGCAGGGAAGGCGAAAATGGGTGGAAAAGAGTGGTATTTTTTCAGCCTGAGAGACCGGAAGTACCCGACCGGGTTGAGAACCAACCGAGCTACCGAAGCTGGTTATTGGAAAGCCACCGGGAAAGACCGGGAGATTTACAGTTCCAAGACTTGTGCACTTGTTGGGATGAAGAAAACCTTGGTGTTTTATAGAGGTAGAGCTCCTAAAGGTGAAAAGAGCAACTGGGTTATGCATGAATATCGTCTCGAAGGCAAATTTGCTTACCATTATCTCTCCAGGAGCTCAAAGGTATCATTCTCTCCTACAATGGCGTCTGGTGTTGTAGTAAGTTCATGGTGGGTATGGTTTGGTTTGAAATGAACACAAAAGTATTATTGAGTTCCGTACGCTGTTGTTTCATTTAAGGAGCTGAAAAGGTATGTTGGGAGATCTTAATAACATTTGCACTGCCTTTCGGACAATACAAAAGCTTCTGTCTTTTTTGGGATTTAAATTCCCACATTTTCTGAATCATTGGTCCGTATAAGCAATTATATTATCTACTGGGAATTCATTGATTTCATGTCTCTTGCACTTGTTTCAATGATTATTCAATTTTCGTATCTAATTTTAGGGATGGTGTTTAAGATTTTAGATTGATATCGCATGGTAAAGGAATTGTTTTTAGTTTGGACCATGGACAAGATGAAATTTGTTGCCCTCTCGGATCTCAGAGTTTTATCTTGACTAATCTGAATTGATTCATGTCGCACACTTAATTTTGTTGAGAATCTTTAGGCGAAAATTTTCTGCATACACATACCAAGTTGTTCTTTAACTATTCTTTTGCAAGTTAACACTTGATTAATTGTCCTTTGGTTCATTGTTTTATTAACCACCGATTACTTGTAGTGGAAGTAAAAGTGTTCATATTATGCTAAAATGCTAAGGTTTTCTATTGTTCCAGGATGAATGGGTGATATCCAGGGTGTTTCAGAAGAGTGGCACCGCCAATGGTGCCCCCAGCAGCACCGGCGGAGGAGCCAAGAAGAACCGGATGAGCACCTCCGTCATGCTTTACCAAGAACCGAGCTCTCCTTCATCTGTTTCACTCCCACCTCTCCTGGATCCCGCCACCACAGCCATTGTCACCACTGACCATGATAGTTTCTCTTATGACAATTATGCTCAATGCGAGCACGTGTCCTGTTTCTCCACCGTTGCTGCTGCTGCTACAGCTGCCTCTGCCACGACCACCGCAACCTTCCCCTCGGCCTACTACCCCGGTTTCGAACTAGAATTACCACCTCCACCCCAGATGATCAACACCACTACTTTTGATCCCATAGCAAGGTATTCAAGGAATGTAGGTGCTTCCGTTTTTCCAACCTTGAGGTCTCTTGAGGAGAATCTACATCTTCCTTTCTTTTTCTCCCCGCCAACAATGGCGGCAGCACCGCCACTTCAAGGCGGCTCATCTGCCGACTGGGGGACTGTTTCAGATGAAGTCAACTACGTTCCTGGTGGTGGTGGTAACAAAATGTCAATTGGTCCAACTGAGCTTGATTGCATGTGGACTCACTAAAACTACTAGACTTGGAGGAATTTTCCATTAATGGTGCTTGGAATTTTCTCGTCATTATCTCTAATTGTGTTGTCATTAGGTGCTGACATGGAAAAAGACAGATGAGATTAATGTCAGCTTAGGTTTCATTATCATGTTTGTAAGACAATTAATTTTTGTTATTATTGTTGTATTAACTTGGTTTTAGATTTTGCTTTGTTGGTCGGACGAAAGTGACTTGTCCAAAGCTGATAAATATTGTGTTTTAAAAATGTGGTGTGATCCCCAACAGTCATTTTTCCACTCTTTATTTTCTGGCCAAATCTAATTATCTTTTCCTGGAAAAAAAGATTCATGTCTGGATTTCGTATTTTTAAGAAAGGGACTCGTTTGATGTACAGAAATAGTGTAAGTAATTTCAAATTAATATTGTCTGAAAATCAAATTCATATGAAGATACAATAATTAAGAAAAAATTAGTAGACGAATCTTTTTATTTTAGGACCACGGACTTCGTTTAATTTAAATTTTATTTTTTGATCAAGTAATCGTGTATTTACGTTCTCAAAGCAAATGTCGAGTTTGGAATTTAAACAAAATGAGACAACACGAATATCTTTGTTCACTCAGTCAATTGATGTATCTCTAAATTTTATTTTTTAAAAATAAATTTGTAAACCATAAACCGTAAACTCATTTTTTAATATTGAAACATAAATATAAATATAAAAAAGGACATGAGATTTCTATTCGTAACGAGGGTAATCCTAAATACAAATTTATTAATGATAAAAGGCTTAAATATCTCAAAAGGTCTTTATGCTATTTTAAAATTTAACCTTTATACTTTAATTTTACTGACAATGAAAATGTTGGTCTCTTTATATTTTTTATTTAAAAATGTTGTCTTTCTACTAACTTTTGTTCAAGTTTACTGTTAATTGCTACTCCAACATCTATAAAAAGGCAAAAACAACTTTTTTTAATCTCTTTTGTTTACAATTTTATCAATTTGACTCTTTAACAATTATGAATGTAGTTGATTGAAAAATTATATTATTCAATTAGTAATATTTTCTTATTTATTTTTAAATATTAACAATCAAATTGTTAAAAAACCATAAGCATAGGAACTAAAAAAAGTTATTTTACTTTTTTTAGCATTTGGTGTAATCTTATGATATTATCTGTAACCCTTTGATAATGGACACACATTATGGACATGCTGCTCGAACTCGAGTCTCATAGGGATAACAATTAGGGCGGAGTCAGGAAATTTAGATTGTAGTGTCTGAATCTTTTGTGTTAAGTCATATTTTATTAAAAACGAGTGGAGTTAAATGATGGGTATCAAATTCTTTTAAAAGATCTCAATCATTTTTTTTAAATTGGTGACAATTCCTTTTTAAAATGATGTTAATTTTCTCTTTATATATGTTCAAAAAGTTTATTAATATTTTTAGGGTGTCAGTTGACACCCCATTATACAAACTAGCTCTGCCAGTGATAATAACATTTTTTTTACTGATACCACACGAAAAGTTAATTTTATTTGATTCTTATAATTTTCAGGTTAAGTGTTAATGATAAAATTGAACAAAAATTAATAAAATAACAATTTTAAATGTTTAAAATAATATAAAAACCCAACATATTTAAACCTAAATTAAACAGTGCCCCCAAAAGAAAGGGGGATGTGTATCTAAAAAACATATTTAAATCTAAAAAGCATTAAACAGTGCCCCAAAAGAAATTAAGGGTCCGTTTGGTTTTAATTTTTTTGTTTTTTTATTTTCATTTTCAAAAAATAGTTTTCATTTTTAGATTTTTAAAAATTAGAAAACATGTTTGGTTAATAGATATAAAAAGTTATTTTTAAAAATGAAAATAGTGAAAATGTGTTTGGTATCTAGTTTATCAAATAGAAATGAAAAAATAATTATTAAATAATTGAAATAAAATATAGTTAGAAAATATTATTATTATTATAAAAAATAAAATATAAGTAAATAATTCAAAGTTTTATAGAAATGATATTAGAAGGATTCGAACCCAGATTAAAATGAAGTTAAAATTAAAAACCCTTATTTTCATATTTTTCTACTTTCCTAAAATATTTTCAATGAAAATATATTTTTTATGATGAAAATATCTTTTTTATGTTTTCAATTTTTCACTTATTTTTATTTTCTTAAAAATAATTTCTATTTTTACAAGGAAACGCGTTTTCTCCATCGTTTTCTATTTTCCAAGAAAATGAAAATAAAAACGGGCAATTTTCTCTAGAACCAAACTGACCCTAAGACTCAAGTTTTTCCATCACATGGGAGCTGACTCAGAGTCTGCTTCATGTTAGAGTTCATATTGGTATTTTCTAATACTTTGATAACTTGTCACTTTCCTTTTTTGATAAAAAAAAACAATTGGTCACTTGTTGTATTATATTTTAATATATTTTATTTCGATTAATGTTACGATATATTTATATCTTGTTCGTCTTATACTTTTCGTATCGTATTCGTGACGTATTTGTATCATATCCAAAGATGTGAATGACACATCCATATTTATTTGGGGAAGGGACATGATTGTGAGTCTTGTGTTAGTAATGTAGCCTTATATGTCAACATGGTAATGGCGAAGGGGAAAGGTAAAAGGGGACCATTTTGCTAGGGAAATTGGTTACTTTGCGACTGCATAAATAATGGTTGTTCCAACAAGTTCTCAATTGGACCAACACTTCTTTTATTGACTTCTTAATTGTAATGGTACTACAGGACATGACTAGTGTAGATAATAATAATTTGCATTTACCTTTGTTTTGGGTTAATTTTATATTATAGCTATTTTTTAGAAATAATAACTGATAAATGGTCTTACCATTTAGTTATGTGTCTTATAAACAAAAGAATTGCTTTATTGCGCTAATTTAGCCAAAACAAATGTTTCTATGAGGTCACATTAAGAATGCTAAACGAAGTTCTTGTAGTATTGGTAGAGATCGAGATTCCGAGTTTTTATGTAGTAGTGTTTGAGTCTTATTTTATATAAATTATCTGTTTATGATAAGATTTTTAGAATCAGACTGGTCAAGTTATCAGTTCTCTTTAACCATCCGTCCAGCTGATTCATTGTAGTTTGATATTATAGTAATATAAAAATAAAATATATATTGATATAATTTTATTAATAGTTTCAAGGTGATTATATGGTAGTATCTGTTTATACATATTTTTAACCCTTTGACGGTGCATATACCTTGCAAATAAAATGATTGAACCCGAGTCTTCTAAGATGAACATCATTCGCTATTTTACTGAAACCACATGTTGGATTTATACATGCATTTACTTGCATAAATATTGATAATGTTTTAATGAATAGTAATGTGGGATAGGCAATAAAATTGTTGAAGCTCGTTGAATAGAACGAATATTTCGATTCTTGAACAAATATTGATAGGGTAACACTCTTATTAATACTTTCTTTTATTTTTAATTTGAACATACAACAAACAAGTTAAAATCTTCGAACTAAAAACAGATATTCAGCTCAATTGGCCTCCCCCAATATTGAAGAAATTGACACTGTTTTTAAAAACAAAATAATTAATATACGTACTACAAAGTTCTTAATGTATTTGGTACATGTCGGTCAAAAAAGAAACAAGGTAGGGTTTGTCTATCAGAAACTATATTCATATGTAAACTTTAATAATAAATAGCAGTTGCTATACTTCTGGTGGAAATTTAATGTCATTAATATTTATGTAAAATTTGAGATTCTCCAAGACCAAGATTGTCTATTTCATATTTTTCACTGAGGAGATGGGAGTAGATTTCAAATATCAGTGTAAATTAATTTACGCCGGCCCATTGGTCTATCGGATAAGACATTAGAACTTTTAAGTAACGTAAAAAATTTAAGTTCCAACATTATGAATGAAGTAAATTAAGCTAAGAAAATCAAATTCATGCTTAAATTAATAAATTGAATATGGATAGCTATATAAAAAATAAATTAATTTGCAAATGTAATAACTATTTTCTGACCGGGCTTAGCCCATTACAAATAACACAGGCCCAAATTAAATATCCAAAAAAAACATTACAAACAAATACCCATGCAACTTGTGTTTACCTTTTTCGGGAATATAATACCCTTTAAATCTATTGTAAAAGGACGGCGAGTTTTCTTTCGGATTCGAAAAAGAATACACAAAAAATTCTCTGTTTTATATTTTATTCAAGTCGAAAACACAAAAATAGAGGAGATCGAAGCAAGAATAGCAAGAACAAAAAGGTAAAAAATAATAATAATATAAGTCGAATCTATTTTCTTAGATCTACTTACTTAGGAGCCTCGGCTTGAAAATCCGGCTTCTGATTCGAACTCAACGAGCCAAAGAGAGTCGAAAAGTTGGTCTCTTTGAGTCTCCGGTCACCGTGGACGGCGACGGCCGTGGCGATCGGCCGATACGCCGACGGCCAGGCAGTGCAGAGGAGTGGATATGCTCTCTGCGTTTTTTGAAACAAATGGGAGAATAAAGTTTTTTTTTTAATTTTAACCTTTATACCAGCACAAAAAAAGTGGGTTAATTGCATCATAAACCCCTCCGGCCCTAATAAGTTTACACAAGTGGCCTGCGGCATGGGTTATTTTCACTCTTAGTCTTTGTAACTTTTAAGAGCTTTGCGATTGGTCACTAAATCGGTTTTAATCCGGTTTTGAATGGTTAAATTCCGCATCTAGTCTCTCCGTCCCTGCCCATTTTACACTTTGGGTCTGCCTCATGGGATATTTACAAAACAGGTCCCTAAGCTCTTAAAACTCTTTTTAATTTGGTCACCAAAATTCATTTTAATCCGACTTCAATGGGTAAATTACCCATTTAACCCCTCCATCTTCTTTTAATTCGCCACGCAATCATTTTCATTTTCTTTCTATTTCGTCCCATTTTTCAGTTTTAAACTTTTTTTTTTGCAATTTGGTCACTGTTTCTTTATTATTATTATTATTATTATTATTATTATTATTATTATTATTATACACTATATATATGTTATAAGGTATATATTAATACATATATTATTATTTTAGATATTTTTATATCTTTGTATATTGTAATATACGTATATGGTGTTTATAGTCTATTATTATGTATATATTAATATGTTTACTATTTTTTATTGTAATTATTATTATAATGTATATTAATATAATTACTATAATATTCATATTACTTTACTATAGTATATAAAAAAAATATGTGTACATTATTATTATTATTATTATTATTATTCTCTACAATATAATATATGTATATTGTATTATAAGCATATTATACTATTATACCTATATATATTTATGTTACTTCAGATTTTTTCTTCTTCTTTCTTTAAACTCGGTCAATTTAAGAGAATATTTTCCACTTTATTTCGGAATCCGGCTAGGAAGTGACATCCTGACTCATTCAGGTGTCATCTTCCTCAGTTTCGTAAATAAGAAAATGTTCTCTTTAGACCGTTTTTGTTTTTTTCTTTTGGGGATTAAAATTTTAAATTAAAAATTAAATTTTGTTTTCTCGCAACGACAACACCAAATCAACGTGGTACCAATTTTGGGCGTTGTGGGGGGTGCTGATCCTTCCCTACGCGTAACTGACTCCCGAACCCAAAATTTTGAATCTCTGGTTACCTTTTAACGGTGTCCGGCCTACCAAAGTGGCCGGTGGCGACTCCATCCATGTATTCCACATTTTCCACCATTTTCCATTTTTAAAACATTTACAGTATTCTATGAGGAGTGACATCCCGGTCTCCGAGTATGTCTCCTTTCACTCCGTGAAGAAAAACATTTTTTAAATCATCACATTTTTCGTAGAGGGTAAAACCCATTACGACAGCAAACACAAAAATAATATTAAGTTAGCAATCTCTAGAGTAGGTGGTTAAAGCTCTCAGTTGACATCCTCCCCTTCTTCCTAAGTTGTAGGTTCAAGACTCAATAGGAGCAAAATTCCCCTACCATCCCCTAGGTAGAAATTGTTCAAAAATAATATTAAGTATATTGTTATAAATTATTTTTCTAGATTTATTTATGAAGTTTTAAAATTCTACTACCAATATATCAAACAACGGTCCATGATTAAGTATATTAAATTATTAATTTAGAAGATCTAGTAATTGGCTGAGTGACTAAGGATACTCATATTATCCAATTTTATATGGGTTAATATCTACATTTACTTTGGGAATATAATACTTCTATTTAAAAAATGGTAAAACTTTGATACACAGGCTGTGTAAAATTAATTTTACACAAGCATGTGTATTTACACTATAAAAACCCAAATCCTAAATTTTTAACCCTAACCCTAAAAAACTAAACCTTAAACCATATTTACTAAATTTTAAACACTAACCTTAAATTCTAAACCCTACAACCTAAACCCCTAAACTAAAATCCTAACCCCTAAAACTAAACGGCACGTATAAACTAAAGTTTACACGGCCTGTGTATCAAAGTTTTTTCCTTAAAAAAATTGTAATTTAAATGTACATGTGTATTCACTTGTGGTGAATAGCAGTGGCTAGTGGTGGAGCCATAATTTTTATATAGTGGAGTTAGAGTGGAGTATGAGTTATCAGGGATTCTTATACCACTACAATAAATAATGTTGACCCTATACCTCAACAAATCAAGTAAAATTAATTATAATATTTTCTATGAAAAATTTATTTTAATCCCCGTAAACCTATACCTCAAGTCCCTAACAAATCAAATGAGATCAATTACACCCCAATTTTAAATGTAGCTCCACCATATGATTTAATACTTGGTTAGGTTTTCCCTTGTTGGGCCTAAGTAGCCATTATTTTTAACAACAAAATAGTAAGCACTTTTTTTCATTAAGGGCAGTGTATCCCATATCTACTTTTGCTAGGGGCACTAGACAAGCTTTTCACTTGAGCAATTGCAAGTCAATTGGCATCTTGGACTGAGTTTAAGTGGTAATAATGATAGACAGTTGTGAGATATAGATATGTATTTCATTTTCAATGCCATAACTCTTGGTAAAATAAAAATATAAATTAAGAGGAAAGAAATGAATCATTTCAAAATGAAATACATATATGTTGACTAGATTTATTCGGTTAGTATTGTTGTCGGTATAGTATATAAGATATGCAAAATCGAACATGTTTAAGTGCTCAATATCCTTCAACATATAATACACTGTTTTTTTTCTAGAACTACATCACATGTAATTCTAAACACAAGTGACAAAAATGTAAAGAAATATTTGGTTATATTAAGGATGGAAATGAGCATGGGATTGATAGAATGTAAAATGATTGGGAAATGCGGAGAAAACAGTAACATTTTAGGTAATTTTGTACGAACAAAAAAAACATTTTAGGTAATTTTGAGGGCAGTTTTTGATAGGGCCATCCCCTGACTTAACAACAGCAAAGCATGCACGCCCATTTTCCAAATTGGAGCAAAGTTTTGGCTATCATTATTTTTCTGTTTAGATGAGGGAAAGGAGAAGGAAGAAATGTTATTTGTTTTGTAAAGAGCAAAGGGTGACGCAAAATCATTGACGGTTTGAAGTTTTCAAAGTGTTGTTTGTTTTTACTTGTATTTTCAATTTTTCATTATCCTTTCCATCCGACTTCCTAAAGATCATCTTCATATACTTATATATGTATATATTATTCAATACTAGTGCCGTCTTAGAAGGAGGAGCAATATGAGCTCCCGCTCCGGCCTCTATTTTCTAGCTTCAAATTTTTATTAATTTATGGGTAAATAACACCGTTAGTCATTAAACTATTTTTGATTTCCCGTTTGGTCACCAACTATATTTTTTGGCAAAATCGTTACTAATGTTATTTTTTTTTCTTATTTTGTCTCCCGTCATTAAAAATTCACGGAAAAAACAATAGTTTGGTGAGAAAAACATGAAAGAAGCAATAGATTGGTGACCAAAACATAAAAAAAATAACATTAGTGACCAAAATAGAAAAAAATGTAACGTTAGTTACGGTTTTTCTAAAGTAATAGTTTGGTGACCAAAATAGAAAAGCAAAAATAGTTTAGTGACCAAAACAGAAAAGCAAAAATAGTTTAGTGAACAATGGTGTTGTTTACCCTTAACTTATCAAGTGACAATCTCGTAAGTTAGTGGTTGTACCTTATTGTTTTAGTTGTATTTAAGATATTTTCTTAACAAAGCAATGAAAATGGTGTGTTTGACAAAGTTTGATAATGTTTATATGATTTATTAATCAAATACTAAATTAATTGTTCAAAATAATGACATATACTTTCGTTCTATAATGGTCAATTATTGAGTTTTCGCCCAGTGCCCCAAAAATATCCGAGACGTCTCTGTTCAATGCATATGGTATGTAGTCTAAGACTATATTCCCCTTTATGTTTTAGGGATTATGAATTTAGTTTGTAGTTTAATATTTATAGATTTAGTTTGTAGAATTTAGAATTTAAGGTTCATGATTATAATTTAATTTTTAAATTTTAAGTCTTAAGATTTTAAGATAAAAGATTTTAATTTTAATTTTTAAAAAATAAATATGAAAGCTTATATAATTTTTTATATACAATTTGTGTATAAAAATTACTCGTATATATCATTTGGTATACAAACGGTAGATGTCCATAAATTGGATTGCGAAATTATTACGTGCAAGCGCAATTAAAAATTTCCCCACCAGTATAAATCAAATAATAATCATGTACATGTGAGATGGGATTGAGTTTTACTTGCCTAAGGCTTTGCTTTATATGATGAATACAATTTTTGTTAATTAAATGATTACGATTAAATTATATTAACAAAAGGTGCGCCGCTATGAATTTTGACGGCATCCTGGGTCTTACGTCATGATTTATAATTTTTTTAATATGTAAAATTTAAGGTTAAAATTTAATTATTTTTAATATTTTTTAATATGAGACATGAAAAATGGTATATTAAAAGACAAATGATTTTATTCATTGAGTAAGGTAGGGGTGAGGTCGGACGTGTGGAAAATTAGAAATTTTAGCCATTTTAAAGTTGAACAACTTACTCTATTTATGGTTTCTTTCTAATTTCGCCTCATCAGAAAACTAGAAATCTAATTCAGTGAAACCAGCGGTCTCACTACGGAAGAGTTTAAAAATTATTGAGTAAACATATAAACACAAAAAATTCATAAAAATTCTAAAAAAACGTTTTACGTTAAAATAAATTTCATCTCGTTCATACTAAACGAACCACAGAAGACTATCCCTATTGACATGGACTTACACAAGATTTTGTGTTAGGGGTGCGGATTGTTAGAAAGTTCAATTAGAAATTTAGAATGTGCGAAATTACAAAATTTTAAGGATACAAACTTAGATATCAGTAGAAAATACATAAATTATATAGACGTTTGAAATTTTTAGAGGGTACGACTGTGTCTTACCTTTCTGTCCATCCCTACCTTGTACCTAATTGATCCAAATAGATATATTTACGACACTTCCATATGTCTTAATATGTATTTAACAACTTAGCATGTAAATGTTTATATTGATTTACGGTAGGGAAGAGTTGAAGAAAAAGTTGGCTCCGGTTCCATAACTGAATCTGGAAAAGGGAAAAGGGAAAAGGGAAAAGGGAAAAGGGAAAAGTCAAAGAACATAACAGATGGTTATCATTTGGCGGAGGGGAAAGCATTTCACCGCATGGAAGACTACGTCGTTGCAGAATTTCAGCAAGTCGGCGACAACGAGCTCGGTTTATTTGAGATATTCGACGGTCATCTCGGCCACATTGCTCTTGATCAAGGATTTAAATATGGGTCTACGACCGTTTTCTGAGCCGTTATTTTAAAGTTTTGGCACTGTCCGAAATTGTTATTGTGAAAAATAACGGTCCACATTAATCGCAATTCATCTGTTATTGTTCGCAACTGCGATAAAACACTGCGATAAAAAACGTGACCATCGTCAGCGATTTAAATCCCTGCTCTTGATTATTTGAAGTCACATTTGTTTGATAATATCTTGAACGAGGTAACGTTCAATGACTGCATTTTCACACTATATTTTCCTCTCCTCGATGGCGGATGCACAGCTTGGCGAGGGCGGGTCCCTGAAAAAAATAATGGTTAAAGTTTACAAATGGTTACTAAATTTTAGTTAATTATTCAATTTAGTAATTAAATTTCTAATTGCTTCAATGTTACCATTAAACTCCGTGTTTTACTTTAATTTGGCCACTAGGCTCTTAACGGACGTTAAGAAGATGATGTGGCAGTTAACAGATTTTGTATAATAACACATTTAGTCCTCCACATTTGTAAATTCAAATAATTTAGTCCTAATTCAAAAAATAATAACAAATTTAACCCTCATTATTTACACATTA
Organism: Hibiscus mutabilis; assembly: GCA_019671005.1. Classification (NCBI taxonomy): domain Eukaryota; kingdom Viridiplantae; phylum Streptophyta; class Magnoliopsida; order Malvales; family Malvaceae; genus Hibiscus; species Hibiscus mutabilis. The sequence continues at coordinate 58,607,696 of CM033720.1, forward strand.
TTTCAGTTTGGCCCTATTTTTAATTAAAAAAGTTAATCCTAAACCCTAAGCTTAAAATCCTAAATCTAAAACACTAAACCTAAAACCCTAAATCCAAAAAACCCAAAACCCAAAACCTTGAACCAATAAACCATAAACCCAAAACCCCTAAACCCACAACCAAAACATGAAACCCCATAACCCTAAACATTAAACCATAAATCCCTAAATACATAAACACTAAAAATCCTAAAACACTAAACCATAAACATTAAACCCTAAATTTAAAGTTTTAAGGTTTGAATTTTCAAGTTAGGGTTTATGGGTTTTGAGTTTAGGTTTTGGATTTAGGGGTTTTAGGTTTAAGGCTTTTGGCTTTATGGGTTTTAGGGTTTTGAGTTTATGTGCTTTAGGGTTTTAGTTTTTGGAGGTTTAGGTTTATGTTTATGGGTTTAAGATTTTGGAATTAAGGTTTAATGTTTAGGGTTTAGGATTAAATTATTTTTAATTAAAAATAGGGACAAATTGAAATAATGTATAAATATCGAGGGTTTAATTTATTATTATTTTCTGAATTAGGACTAAATTATTTGAATGTGCAATTGTGGAGGACTAAATGTGTTATTATACAATTAACGACCACGTCATATTCTTAATGTCTATTAAGTGCCCAATGGCCAAATTGAAGCAAACCACAAAGTTTAATGGTAACATTGAAGCAATTGGAAGTTAGGTTACCAAATTGAATAATTAACCAAAGTTTAGTGACCATTTATGAACTTTACCCAAAAATATTTTGTTAAATATCCATTTTATTTATTTGTACACACCCTAGAATTTGTTTGTGCCCACCCTGAAATTAAGCTAGTATGTTTAAATGTTAATGTGATTGGTGCTTCATGTAAGAGAAAAAATTCTTCAATCTAGTTAAATGATTAAGGTGAGAGAAGCATTACAAAGTGGTGAAATCTTTAGTGGCCATAGATTAAGAACAAAAATCATGTCCCCTTTTTGGTGTCCCTATCTATGCCCAACACTAAAAATTAAATCATACACTCTAACTCTAATTTCTAAATCACAAACCCTAAATCTTAACTCTACCCCTAAACACTAAACCCTATTTTTAACACTAATTATAGATAAGGACACCAAGAAAGGTAGAAGATTTCCATTTGTGAATTAAATCAAGAAGTTGTTATAAAGAGAACTGAAGATACTCGTAGGGGGTTCACATTATAAAATCGTAGTTAGCTTGATTACTATGTTTTCTTTTGCAATGGATGTGCTTGGAATTATTGAAGAAGATGGAACACACTCAGAGCAAAGAGCTGAATCTTGTAAGTTGTTGAATTGTTTATAGTCTTTTGAGTTTTTGTTTAATTTGTACTTGA